>APFE031680830.1:7730-18391 GCA_000404065.3 Pinus taeda
CATTTGACTCCAACCATTGTTTTCTGTGTTGCTGCATCCATAAGAAAAAATGAAATTTTGTCATCAAAGAGGCTTGAACACTAATATGGGAAATTTCAACATCTCACTTTTACCAATTGGGCAAACCACTATTTTAGAATTTATTATAATTATGGAATTTTATGCCAATTTTCTATTGGTGAATCTAAATCAGACTTCTTTTTTAGACTTTGTCCAATGTTTCTTGGGTCCACGTCTTGTGACTATGTTCTCCACTAGGATATAAACTTTTGAAAACTCATCCCTTTGAATAAAAAACGTGTACCATAATATAAATAGGCAACTCATGTCTTCCAATTCAGAGGTTACCCTAATTGAAGATCTCTCTCCACATTTTGTCTCTGATATAAAGTTAAACATGTTAACTAGGATTTGTCATAGTGTTTACAACAACTAAGCAACCATTTAAAGTTTGGTCCCAATTTGAATTCATATTCATAGCTAGAGGCTTTATAGCTATAGGGTGGTTTCCTATCGTTCCTGATATGGAAATTTGAGTTCAAATGCAATATTTTAGATCACAGAACAAGGTTTTGAATATATCGATGACTAATGAGATGGATCTCAATTAGGACTAGTCCTTTCTCATTAGGTGATGGATTCCTTTACTTGCACATAGATGCCAAAGCTATTGAAAATGATGGATAGTTCCAGTACGAAATTCTAATTATAATAATATATCCTCTAACTCAAATCAACAAAATTCCTATATTAATGTGGAATAAAATTGTTTAGGATGAACCAACTTTCACCTCAAATCATAATCATCAATGGACCATGTAAGCAAAACAACCAAGAGCTTGATTAACAAAATCTTCTTAACGGAGTAGTCTAAACATGATATCTTGGACTATTTTAAACTTACAAAGAGTAGGGTAGGATACACAATGAATCATGACTCCTCTTGCTTTACCCAAAAGTATAAAGGGAAATAATTCTACTACATGAAATATAGATACAAACTAATCAATAACAACTTCTAGTTGCAACATTAACATATAAGCTTGATCTATAGAAAAGGGAAAATTATAAATGGTACAACCTTGGCTACCCATATGTTACACTGTCGTTACAGATCATTTTTTGTCTTATTGCAAACTTTGGAGGATTAAACCCCAAAAAATCTGAGCCTTACAGATTTTACAATATCCTCAATGTAGATTGTTTTGACAAAGTATAAAATGATTATCTAATTTATAACCTTGACCATTTGGCAAAGTCAATGCTTATTTTCCAATAAATATGTATTATCCCTTTGATCAAGTCAAATATGATCATCATTCCTCTCATCCAATTGGTGATCAAGGAAGTAATTTGCAATTCTCAACATTAATCTCTTTTACAGTGTCAAATATGACAATCCTCCTGCTGGGCGTTAATCGTTAAAAGCAAGTTCCCAAACCATTAAGTATCCTACCATGCAATATGTCATCTTTGAGTTTCACAAAGTCAAACTTGATCACTAATCCCATACATGGAGGTCTTTGGAATGGGTAATTTTCCAAGTTAGCATTTATGATGAATTTTTTGTCATGCCACGTCGAAGGGGATACCTACTCATATTTCTCACCAACACCATCTCCTACCTTGATTTATACACCCATGTGCCAAAATATGCTTTCCGTAAGACGAAATTTGCTTTCTATCTCTTATTTTCATGGTACCAAATTGTCCACTTGCATTAAAAAATGCATGACATGATCATAAATTGCAAACCTAATGGATGATAAGGAAAAGGGGCTATCCTATCTCCCTTGAAACATCATATTGCATACTTAGAATGCACTCCAAAGTGTCAAAATTGCATGCCAAGTGGAAAAAACCACATTTCTCAGGTTAAAATCTGCATTACAGCCTGAGCTGGTTGCACACAACCTCCTGCACATGTACCTATGGAGAAGCCATTAAATATAGTGTTATATTATTTCTAATTTTGCATCCTCCTACTCTTCCATAATTGTAATTTACATCTTTGAGTGAGGGTACTAAGTCTCCCAAGACAATTTCATTGATTTAACTCATCTTTGGCTAAATGCAAATAGTCTTTAGTAACATGCATGTCCCGGGCTCACGAAAGATCAAAATTAATATTTTCAAATTTATTTGTGTTTCTTAGAACAATATTGATATTTTTACATTGTTAGAGTTTCATTTCCAATAGAGGAAGTCACTATTGTGCAAAAATACCATGAAACTGCCACATTACACAACACAACAAATAGGCTCGGGTGCCTTCATAATTTTATATGCCAAAACATGTGTGAGCACATATGGTGAAATATAGAGATTGATAGCTAGAGTATCTTATGGTCTACACAAATGCATGATCAAATTCCCAAGAACAATCTCCAACTGTTAATTATTAAGCATCAACCATAGCAATTTGTTCGGTTTCACACTTTTCTACAACTCTAGAAACACTCTCAAGCTTAAAATAAATTGCATACATTTTACTATTATAAATCCAAATGTTAATTCTTGAAGTCTAGGGTCAACTCAAGCAGCCAAACACAAATAAAAGAGGAAGCTTTACATGGAATCAAAGGTCTGAGAAATAATTATCTAATTTACAGCCATGGCATTACCTCAACAACAAAGCGGGCCTAGATCTTGTCACTGCGAGCTTCCATGTTTCCCTTTAAAATCATATGCCTCAAGCGTCAAATGATGTTATCTATTTCAAGGAAGAGACCACACTCCTCACAAAGAATCTACAATATTGGTGAAAACCAGCACAAAGTATCATGACAACGTTAAACCATGTTTCAAAATAACAAAAAATAGTTATTAAGTGGATATAAAAACCCTGTTAATCTAAGAATTTAACTAACCTCTATAAGCAACTGTCATGGTTAACTCATACTCTCCACTATGATAGGGCAGCCCATGGATTAACCACCCAATTCCATTGCCCATCTTACCTTTTGAAAAAAATCCACCATCCTTATCAGGCACCTACATAGTTTCCGAGGAAATAAACAATTATACTTGACTCACAACTTTACAGTGGCATTTTCCTTTTCTTTTAACTATTGGAAAAAGCAATTTATTAGCTAGAGAAACAAAATCACTGCACGGGTGGATAATACATAAAGAAGCATAAGAAGATCAAAATTGCAAATGTAAATCCCTAATATATCAAAATGGAAATGTAATATTTTAAAGCATCAGTTCATATTCCGCTATGTATGGGTGAAGTAAAGAATGAAAATAAGATAAAACTAAAAGGATAGTTGTAAGGATATGATGTTATGATGCTACTAATCATATCATATCCATGCATTGCAATTTCACATGCATGTAAGTGATTAGAGAATATGGCTACATCTTCCTGCTTAAATAATTAAAAATTTAGGAGAAGATAGTGACATATTGCATGTAAAAGCCCCTATGTTTCATAAATATATCTGTAGTAAACATTTCAACAGGAATATATATTACACTTTCCATAGTATTAATTTGTAACAAAATTCTCTCTTTCCTCAAGAATGGTTTCCAAAATAATTGGACGTTTCAAGTTCCCAGAAGAAGACTACTAAATATTAAATTTTGTATGTGAGCATGGAGGGGAGAAAAGCATAAAGACGTATAGAAAAGGCATGCGTTGATGTCAGCAAAACTTTAGAGAAGCTTGCTTGGTAATTATTTCTACAAAATTAGGGTGCATGATTTACATAAGGAATGGCGTAGAGATGATAAATAATAATTGACTTAAAACACCTAGGTGACATATTCATATACCAACACTAGTGGGTAGGATGGTTTAACCACCTCACATCTAACTAAAACATTTAACATTAAGTTGGTCACATATAAAGTGGAAAATATTACTGAAACAACAATTTTGAGTGTTACCATTCTACCACCACCCCTCCATGCCCCAACATTGAATAACACATTTTATCATTACTCCAATCCCCCTAATCCCCCCTAATAAAATAATTCCAAATTTTACAAAGATGACTAAAAAATTTCTTAAGACCACATACCGATCTACCACCATCCATTGAGGCACCTGGGTAACTAGCCATAGTGATTGTTAGCTGTCTAAGATGGTAACCTAGTTCCCAATTACATATCATATCTTCAATTTTCTTCATCTCTAGGTCTAGTTCCTTGTTGGTTCTCCATCATACTCTCATTTTCCTCATTTTGAAGGGCGTATTTTCATAAAAACATCAAAACAATATTTCTACTGTATTTAATTATCATCTCTTTCCATTAAATAAAAGGATTTAGTGGAATTAAGTTGGACAATCTATCAAGCTAATAATTCCAACTCATGTACCCTTTCCCTCAAAACCTAATCGAGTTACTTAATTAAAATTGGAAGTCTATTGGCTTTCACAAATCACAAGGTAAATTCTAACATGCACATAATTCTATGAATTAAACCTTCAAAATGCTTCCTAGAACAAAATTGGACAGTGTTTTGGAAACTCTCAAGGTTCTCTGGTAGGTAGGCAAACTGGAAGCTTAATCCCTAATATAGGCTTTATCATTAATTAAAAAATTTCATTAATAATTTCCCAAAACAAATAAATAACTCCAACAAAGAAATAATGTAATTAAGTCATCAGCCACTGAATATATGAAAAATGACAACAATGGGTTGCACACATCTCCGTGCATCTGCAAAGACAAGGACATGCAAATGTTTTTGATTTCTTCCCTATGTCAACTTTAGTCTGGGTCTAACAATGTACCCTAACAAAGATGTTTCTATAGTGGTTGTCATCCTATTATGAATGGCTACACAAAATTTGCATTGACATGTGACTTTTGTCATAAATTTGCAAAAAAGTTGTCTGATAGCTAGGGCACATAACAACTGACTCAAAAGCCATACATGTTTTTGCCACTGCTCTATACAAGTTCTAGGTATCTAATTATCGACACATATTTAGTGTAACAAGAACAAGAACATGTAAAGAAAATCAAGATTGCATCAATAATGATATAAAGGTCTACAATCTAGTCAAGTCAAATGTACTTTATGAACGTGGTATAGACCAAACAATACACTAAAGTGAAATAAAGACTAAAAGTATAAAATAGCCTAAAGTAGAAATTGACTTTATTAATTCCCATGTCTAATATCTAATTGAATACTATAACCTGATATTTATTTTAACACTCTATCTTACTGGTTAATCTACTAACTACATCAAGTGTATTGGAACCCAAATACTCATTGAAAATCTTTATAGTTTGATCCTTTGTGGTAAAATTATGCAGTTCAATAGATTCATCCTCTATAAGGTGTCCGATGAAGAGGTAGTGAATCTCAACATGCTTGGTATGCGCATGGAAAACATGATAGTTGGATAATATGAGCACCCATTGATTGTGACAAAATAGGGGTGTTGGCCTTTTCCACAACACCATTTCTGAAAGCATCCTCCTTAGCCAAACTACCTCAAATTTTCCTTTCATTGATCCTCGATATTATATTCTTTTCAATGAAGGAACTACTGCATGTTGCATTATTTCCAACCTATGTGAGTACACCCATGCCAGGCTTGAATACATATCGAGAAGTTGGTTTTCTATCATCGACATAAATTGCCCAATCTGATTTTCTATTCCAACATAGCCTAGGGCCTTTGCTTCTTCTATATTCAAGTGTCTCTTTCACATATCTCAACACTCACTTCACTATAGTCCAAATACCTATATTTGATGTTGTTATGAATCTAGAAATTAAGCTCACGACATAACCCAAATCAAGTCTAGTGGAAACAATATATATCACACTCCCCACTATTTGTCTGAAAATTGATTCATTAACTGCTTTAGAGTCAGTCTTAGCTGAAATTTTCAGCCCTATCTCCATAGGTGTAGATGCGATTTTGCACTTCTAAACCTGTCAAGTAAAATCCTAGCATTTTTCTTTTTGTGAGACAAAAATGTTGCTCCCTATTTTCCAAACTTCTACACCTAGACATTAGTGTAGGAGGCCTAGCTCAATCATGTCAAAATATTTCATATTAGAATTCATTTGTTTAATAGCACTAACCTTACTAGCTGTAATAATAATGTCACCTACATAAATGACCAGTAGAATGATATTATTACCAACACTTTTGAAATACAAATTAGAATCTGAAGGACTTTATTGGAACCCTATTCACTGAAGTATCTGTCAACCTTAATGTAACATGCCGAATGTGTCTACTTTACATTATATATAGTCTTCTACAATCTACAAAAAATATGCTTCTCCACTAGAATCCAAGACTCCTCTCATTGATGCATATACACCTGTTCTTGAAATCTCCATCTGATGGAAGGAACTCATCATGTCCATCTGATGGATCTTCCAACCCAAGTATGCTTCCATGGCTAGAACTAATTGGGTGGTGCTCATCTTTGTTGTAGGACCAAAGTTTTGCTCATAGTCAATGCCCTCTTGCTAACACTATCATTTTCCGACCAGCCCAACCTTGTGCCTATTAAGTGTGCCATCTACATTTCCCCTGGCCTTTTCTAGCCATTTTCCACCAATGGGTTTCTTCCTTGGAGGAAGGGTTATGAGATCCCAACATAAGCCTTCTGTTGAGGTCCTCTTCACCATTTTTCTGATCATCCAGCCTATTTTTGCAATCTTTCTTCATATGGTCAACCTTGCTATAGTGGCATATGTTCTTCTAACTTCTAGTTGCATATTCACCATTACATTAACCTTTCTTTTTTAACCATTTTCCTTTCCCATTGACACTGGTTGCAAAGGTATGCTTTCAACCCTCTGTCTCACTATTGTTATCGATCTACTTCTTCCATTTGTCCTATTGTAAGAATGTATTGCATAGCTCATCAAAATTCAAGTCAACATTCATATTCAAATTTATAAATTACCTAATAACCTTAGTTAAGATCTTGTGATTCATGAATGGTTTTAATCCAAGACTCTTAATATCTTTCTTGAATTTTAAAAATATTAATAAATTTTTTGTACTTGATGTATCCTTTCCATTTCCAGATACTGGGTTTTCAAAAATATGGCTTGTACATATCATGGTAACATATATTTTAACCTTACAATTCGATTTTTAGTATTTTATTAGGATATACAATAGTTTTTATGTTGGTGTATCATACACCACGTAGTTGGTCTGTCTTCAAATGATTAACTCGTGACATCCTGCAAAAAAATTGTCAAAGTTCGAATTGCTCTTTTCAAATATGTGAGAAAATATAGAACAATGAAAACCATGATATACATCACCATACAGTCTCCCATGCACTTGATTTTACCAATTTGGTTGTAACACAAATTATACAAGGTCACAAAATCTACTAAAAAAGATAAATCTAATTCAGCAGAAATATTGGTTTCATAAAAGAAAATTAGTGTCAAATAAATTAAACGCAAGCACAGGAAATGTTGTGGCAGGTAAACAAGTTGAATGGATGACAAAATTCAAAGGAATATAACTAAAACGAAGCCTAATTACTAGAAAAGGGGAAATTGATCCCTTGTAAAAACTCCAACTACCCAGACCTGAAGTGTTGTAACTGAAACAATAGGACAAGTTTTCTTCTATCCCTTTTGCGGGGAAGAATAGGTGACATGAACTTACTGGGGGGAACAATATGTGACATTACTTACCAGCTTCTCTTTCAAATGCATCATTTCCCTCTTGATATACATCTGCATTTATGACACACCAAGGCTTAAACATATGAGCAAAGGAATCTAGATAATAATAATCCAAAACCAATTAACTATAAGTAGCATCCACTATCACATCTAAACATTATATTACAAAAAAATGTAGACATGTACAAAATTGATTTTGATGCCCTATAAAGCAAATATGCAGATGGAATATCATGTAAGAAAAATCAATATATGGCTACCAAAATAACGTTGAGCACAAGAAACACATGCATAACACCAGAGAAAACTAGTACGCACTAGATAAACCCGTACACTCTAGAACCTAATAGGGAAATTTACAAGATCATATCCAACTGCCGCCGAGAATCTGCATGGAGAGATACAGGATGATAGTTCAAGTACATGATATATGTGGTATGGATGCAGCCATCCATTGACAGAGTACATAACAATCAAGATCCGTAGTATGGACGCAGCCATCTAGTTGGGATCGATGAATATACTCAGGTATGGTCGCAGCCATCCAGTGAAAAGAGTCATGTATCAAAATCACGCCTGGATTACAACAGACACAATCCAGGGTCTTTTGCTCCACCTCGACTCGAACACAAGTACAAGTTCAAGCATGCGAAAATGTAAGCTGAAGTCGAACATGCATGAACATCGTCTGATTACCAGCCAATAATGAAAGTTGTTAACAGGCGCGAGAGGTACCACCAGTAATGACAATGGTCCTCAAGGTACTATAGGCACAATCTACGGCGTGTGAATGAATGAGCCGATGTCAAACACCCGTAGAGTTATCCAATCAGAGGCTAATGATGAAAACCTTGCGTCGAATATGAAGAACCTGCCATTGAGGCATGCAGGCTCCAAGGTACCAGAAGGGAGTCTTTAGATCACTTTCCTGGATAATGAGCTGAAGTCGACAGGAAGTGATCTTCATCGAAGGTGGGCCATAATGCTTCCCACATCATCGACACGAGAGGGGAAGAGACAATGTTGTGAAGTAAGATTTATGAACTATCAAGCGGAGGCGGTTTCTTTCAGAGGTCAACTTCTCTTTGAACGTATCGGCGGCACGACAGTGGAGTTGGCAGTATTTGACATCAATGGATCAGAGGTCATGATGACGTGGCAATGAGCAAATGAGAGGTCAAATAGGATCACCCGAACCCATGGAGGCAAGTGAAAACGAAATGAGATATTCCCACCCTGACACGAAAGCAGAAAAGTGCCATGTTCAAGAGCGACATACTACCGACACGACTGTAATTATGGTTCCAAAATTTTCTTTTTCCCCCACCATTTCTAGTGAGTACCCCGACTATTTTTTGACAAGCTTGATGGGGATAGCATATGCTTGTGGTGTAAGTTCGACCTTCGGTCGAATCCAACCCAGTAAAAGTTTAACGAGCAGTAGGGGGGAGAAGCTCAAGTTTCGTCATAATGACGAATCCAATGTCGTCAGGTTTTAACGAGTCCGACATAGGTAAAAACTCGGAGTCTTTTTCATGTTTAGAGAGTTTGAAAAAGACACGGAAAAGAAAACTCCAGAGGTCCTTTTTCGTAAAGTTGTGTCTCTCGGGTCCGAAAAAGTGTAAAATGATACCCGGAAGAACCGCCTGATCATTACGACCGAGGAGTACTTTTCATGAGTAGTGGTTTCGATCTGAAAAAGTAAAAAAGGGATCAAAATCACGTCGTTTTGCAACCATTAACGAGTTTGAAACGACAAAAACTCGGTAATCTTTTTATGTTTTAACAGTCGATAAAAGAACTTAAAACGATCGCCCCTTAGTAATCGTTTAACGAGCCAAGAGGGACAATTCGGCGATCTTTTCGGCTTTAAAAGGTCGGGAAAAGAGCTGAAAGCGGACCATAATAACATTTTCTTGTGTTTTGTGTTATTTACAAATTTCTCAAATGTCTATCTAATACACGATTAGCCAATGCATCGGATACTATGTTCAATTGTCGTGGAATGTGTTGATATGTAATAAACTCAAAATTCCTTTCTAACAATTTTACACGTAAATACAACCTTAGAATATGATGGTTTCTGACAGAATAACGGCTATTGAGCTGGTGGACGACAAGCTGAGAATCCAGGTTTACCACTAATGCTCGAATGTCGAGATTAATTGCTTTAGTAAGTAGTTCAATTACGGCACAATATTCGGCAACATTATTCGTGGTATGACCCAAACAGACACCTTGAAGATCTACCAGTTCACCATGATGATCATAGATCACCCATGCCGCAGAGGATAAGTTACGAGTACTGCGACAGGCACCATCAGCGAAACCAATATAAGGCGTATTAGACATCTGGACAAGAAGCGAAGAACGCAATAAGCAACAAGCGACAATCGAGTCTTTACAAATTTTAACATACTTAGACAATACATTTGCTAAAGTACATGTATATACAACAAGAAGCGTACTAGCATTACGCATAGTACTTTTTCAAATACAGCCCATTACGAGGCTGCGCAAGAGAATTTCCTTCATAATCTATTAACTCGTAGACTCCTTTGTCTAAAACTTTCTTGACAATATAAGGGCCTAACCACATGAATTCGAGTTTTCCTGGTCCTAGCTTTTCGTTTGCTTGATCATATAGGAGAACTAAGTCTCCTTCATTAAAGGAATGAAGACGAACATTCTGGTCAAAGTGAGATTTGACTGGCCTCTTTTGTGTTTCGATGGCCAAATTAGCCAAGCGACGAGTTTCATCTAGACGTTCCAAATACAGGAGGCGTTCTTCTAATGGGATGGTGTTAGGAAGTAGCTCGACGGCTAATTTTAATGAAGGGATCTCACATTCGATCGGAAGGGTAGCCTCTAGTCCGTAGACTAGTTGAAATGGAGTAAAACTAGTGGCATCCTTCACGGAAGTTCGGTAAGCCCACAAAGCAGGGAACAACATCAAATGCCAGTTGGACTTGTGTATGCCAACGGTGCGCTGAAGCATAGTAACCAAGACCTTGTTGAT
>APFE031680834.1:0-53526 GCA_000404065.3 Pinus taeda
AACAGCAGGGTATCCCATGGGAGGATTTTATCTCTTGAGAGGCTATGCTTATCCGGCTCAATGCTCATTTAGAGAGGTTGTTGGCTAACGCCAACCAAGATAAGAAATTGTTGAGAAACATGAAGAACCATTATTGGGCGATAATGCACGTGTGCAAGGGAAAAATGAAGATGTTCCAAAGGCGGTTGGCCAAGGCACAAAAAAGGAGAAAGAGGCCCGATCCCATCCATATCTTGGCCGAGGCTTCACTGAAGGACCAAGGCACTAAATAGCCTAGCCACAGCACAAATCCCAAGAAATTTTGATCATTTTGGGTAAATTTTGGTTTTTTTCAGGCAATTTACAGGTTTTCTCCATTAACGGGTCTCACCCCCCGTGAGACCCTTCATCCCGGCAACTCCATTTTGCAAAAACTCAGCATTTCCATATTTTTCATGGAAATTTACACTTGCTCAGCCATTACTAATAAATTTCATCAAGTTTTCGGCCTCCAAAAAGTCAAAAAAAACAAGCAAAAAATGACTTTCTGCCACATTTTTGACACACAGAAAGCAGTCTTGGGAGATTGCAATTTTGGAGGGGAAAATGGCCACCAAATTCAGAAATTCCACTTGGTTTGGAAAGTAAACATCCATACCTTTCCAACAAGCCTACTCTTGCTTCATTTGGACACCTGGAAATACCTCAAAATCAGCTCCAAAGTAGCGCGACCCGTTCAGGAAGAGGGCGCGACCCGTTGGGCAGTTTTCACAGGAATTCATCTACAGCTCAGGAATTCGCCCAGCTTTGACCAGTTTTGACTTGGGATGGGATTTTTCACCCTCTTTGATGTAATTAATGTATTTTCATGTTGAAATGACACTTATTTACCTATTCTAGAAGATTCATTCATGAAATAGCAAACATTTAATGAATGAATTGGTTTCCTAGCTTATAGAGGCAAGTTGTTTTAACTGCCTAGTTTGTAGTGCTAAGTTTAGAAGTGGTTGAAACAGCTCCTAGGATAGTGAGCTTGACCCCTAGAGGCAAGTAAAGGTGTTAGCTTTCCTATATTATGTATTTTCCTAGTCATTTTCAGAGGTTGGAAGGTTGGACTCTTGAGGGAGAAGCTATCATTGTATTATTTCACTGTATCTCTGCAATTTTTGGCTAAGACCAGGGTTTTGCAGTCCTTTTTGGGATTCTTGTGGTTACATGTATTGATGGTGTGTTTCTCTATGTACCTGTAAGTGTGTTATGTAAATCATTTCCTTTCTTTTCCTTCTGCACATTAAGCAAACGAAGTGTTAAAGTAAGAATTCATGACTGTCATGCTCTGCTTTTAAGTTTGTTTAATTTCAATGTTTTCTACTGTTTAAGGAGGATTCAAAGTTATTGTTTTCCCTCCTTAGCTCCTCACCTGTCTTTCTCATCCATTCACCTCAGCTTAAGGCATCAATACTGTCTCCTATCTCGCCCCAAAGAACCCCCTGCAGAAACTGTGTCAAATCCCTGCACCCAAAATTGCCAGTTCCTCAATTTGCCACCAAAAACCCAAAAATTTCAAAATCAATCCTTCTAATCAGTTTACTAGCCTAATATCAGTGTTACCTTATTGGTCATCTCATCCATTGAAGATTTTGCGAGATAGACCGGAGAGAGCCTTCTCCTGCCCCGTAGGGCTAGCTACGAGGCTGAATGGTTTGATGTAGCTTTTGAGATTTGCCTTTCTCAGCCCGAGGTGAAATGTCAAACGCTAACATATGCAACATGGGTATTACTTGGATGAGGAATTAAATTTTGCATCCAGTGAGTACTCCTGCTCGAAATTTGAGTAAAACTTTAGGGAGGTAAGTTAAAAATACTAGTTGAAAAAGTAGTGTTATTATTTTATTATTTTTTAATCTTTTCACTTTTTTACTCCAAAAATGGTGAATCATCCCCCATGGTTGACATCATCATCTTGAATCATATTGGTTCTTATAAAGTTTATTTTGGTTGTACATTTTTCTGAGGAGGCCCATTTTAGACCTCAAAATTCCCTTAATGATGATCACAACATTAATTCTTTGTTACATAACTCAATCCATCAAGTTAGGGCATTCAATTTTACCATATGCCATAATTACTAAGCTCATTACAATTTAACCAAGGTCAACAAGAAGATCATGAATATCAATCTCATTTTTACACTTCTATCATCATCACACTCATTAATAATCGAATCAGGTTACCTTATATAAGAATCATTGAACTAACCTTCTATATGAAATCCATCATGTTTGTAATGAGAGATGTGTGTCAAATATCAAGTATACCAATATATCGAAAATCAGTGTAGCCTTACCATGACTAGAATGTAAGATACTTTTCCAATACCAAGTGCATCACATCTCATCATAACTACCATGAGTCAAACTTACTTTCATGAGACATTTTTAAAGGGGACATTCTCATCAAACCTTAGGGCTTACCTTGCCATTAATATTGTAGCTGAAACATAACATTGAAATAATATACCATGAATACCTTGTAGTATTCAAATACCATTGCACCTTCTTATTTTGCATAGGCAACTTGTAGCACTTTGTTACCTTTACTAGCTCCTCTCTTCCCGCATTAGCCATAATCCTCAAGAAGGATCCCCTTATCATTAAGAGGTTAGAAGCATCCAAATACTCAAATATACATGCAGGATGCATAGGTAATAATCAAAACAATAATCAGATCTATAATTCTAAACAAAAGTAAAGGCATAAGGAGCATCATAAATCAATAAATACTTATCTTCAATAAGAGGTGTTCATCTCCTATCGCTATTCATAGTTCACTTGTTACCTTCAATATATATTCATCAAATTCATCATCAACCATGCCTAATAGAAACTATCCCATCTAGGGCTTCACCAAATCTGTCACATTGACCATTCTAGGGTTTCTAGATTTCATATCTCACATATTTGTCATAAACCGGGGTTTCTCTCAAACCCTAACCTCATAACATCCATCAAACCCTAATACAAAAATTTCCTAGGGTTTCATTCAAACCCTAGAATTCTTTAAGGTCTCCTCCATCCTCTCTCACTTCCATCAATGGTGTCATCATAGGGGTGATCTTCAATGACTTTTCTTCAGCCCAACTTTGATTCCATGTTAATTTTTCTTAGGGCTATATTATTCTTTGCTTTGTTAACTACATTTCTTCATTAACACATTAAGTTCACCCCATAACATCGTAACATTATTCATATTTACATCATTATTCAACAACATATGCAACTATATAGAAATAACAATATCATCATCATCAATGCAACAGAACGTAAAGGAACAATAGAAGAAAAGCATTCACACATAGAGACACCAAGATTGGTCTGAGACCAAGGAAAAACCCACTATGGGGAAACCATTTCAAATTCTTATTCTTATTAGATTGCCATTGAATAATTCATAAAATGAGAGTACAATGATCCATATCTTCATCCATACAACTATCCAACAAAAACAACTGCACAATATCCATGAAATGAACCCAACAATGCTTATACTCAAAATTTTGATTCTGAAGCTTGTAATGAATGACCCCTGTCTACCGAACATTGCGGTCACTGAGAAAAATATTTGGACAAATGGAATTTCATAATTTAGGTCGTAAGGAGGAGGAGTCATGCATGCGACTAGGAAGGTTTCATTCGCTCCCTAGAGCTTATAAGCTAGCGACTGTAGAATGCGACTGAGACTCAGAAACCTAGATGTGAGTCTCACAGAGGAGGAGTTATGTGTGTGACTGAGATGATTCGGTTGCGTAGATGAGTTGGATAGCGAGTTCCGATGCTTGATTTATTCCTATGTCATGCCTGCAATTAAGGCCCAAAACCCTAAAACAAAGATGCGAGCTTCGAACCTTGCAATTTCGTCTTAGAGCAAACCCATTCCTTTGCGAACGTGCCTAAGACGTGTGCAAGCCAAAAAAAAGGAAAGAGAATAGAAGAATGTCTCATGAGGATGTCCAAATGAGGTTGAGGTCACTTGTATTTATATCCTTCTAAGGGTGTCCAATTTTCTTTAGGGTTGACCTTATCAAATATGCACATGTGGCCTTTTCTTCATAAGTACACTTTCCCTTATCTGATTTGAGTGATCTTTAGGTCGATTTTGGTCCTCTCAAAAACAGGAATTCAATGAAATAATTATATACATCAAATGAGATGTAAAAAGTGGAATCTTACCGTAGTTGTATATTTTAACACTCTCCTTCCAGAACTATGTAGTGGGAAAACTCAGTGCTCAAGTGCTCAACCTGCCTCCTTGAGTCCCTCAAATACATAGTTGACATTCCTAGCCCAACATGAACCACACATTGCATAGTCTCAGGCTTAGTCTTGATCCTTGACTGCTTGAGTTTCATAACTTCACAACCTTAGAGCCTCTCTCTCAGTCTGTCACCTAGTTCTAGCTTAGTCAATGAATCATCATGAAGTATCTTATACTAGGGGTTATCATAACGATGTCATCTTGCCATGAGTGGATTGCAATCATTGGTACTCTATCATGTTATGGCATGATGACGATGAAGGAGATGGATAAAGAGACCATGCTAGAAGACACCTTTGGAGTTGCAAAGACAAGTTGATCAATCAGAGAAGACAAAGGGACATATGTTTGCAACAACATCTAAAGACCAAGATCACATTGAAGACTCCTTATCTTCAATCCATGAGGAGGAGGAAGAAGAAGAGCAAGTTCTATCACTCAAGAAGACAGAAAGAAAACAACAACAAAGAGTAGTTGGACATAGCCATGTCATCTTTAAGTCCATGTCATTAGTGTCATGTCATGTCATGTCACGAGTCATCATATACCACATCATTTTGCAGATTATGTAAATTCAACATTAGAGAAATGTAATGTAAAGTGGAAGTCCAAGAGTCATCCATGTAATGTGAAAAGTCATGTAGAAAGTCAAAATCTCATAGAGAATTCATATAGTCATGAGGGTAGTCCAAGAGTCACAAGGGATGTGAATGAGCAACCCATTTGTTACATATACACCATCATGGTACATGCAAAATGACTTTCCACCTTGGCTTCTACTACTAGGCATTAGAGAGGAAGATAGTTTTTTTGGAGGAGAAAAGGAATCCTCTAACACTCCATTGTTGGGGCTAGTGGTGTTCACTATTGTGATGTATCTTGGAACTTTTACTTAATTTAGAAGCTCATTGAGCCAATACGCCTTCATGCATATGTCATGAATATTGTAAGACTATTCTTTGAACATTTGTGATGCATGTTGTTTCATTTATACTAAGGAAATTGAACTATTTTGGTGGCTTTGGTACTTATCTTATTGAAGGTGTGTTTTATTTGCTTTAACAATCATTGCTTCCTTGTGAACTATTTCTCTAGTTGATCAACGATTCATTCTTATGTATATGCTTGTGTGCATTTTCTATATTAATACTATTACATGTCTTTAAAGGGCCCACTTTTCTCTTCCCTTTTTGTAGAAAAACTCGATACATTCTGTAATTTAAAATTTCACAAGGAATACTCACACGCTGATCCATAACTACCTGTGAATTAGTCTCTAGTGTTGAATTGTGTAGCTAAGGAAAATCTATAATAATATATGGTATCCAGGTCGATACTTTGGATGGGGCTCCTATTCGAAACAATGTGAGGTCTAATTGGGACTTCACATCGAGGAGACCCCCTTGGTTAACGTATTTTCAACACCATCAACCGAAGCTTAGTGAGCAATTAAGGTATGAAAATGAAGAAATAATAGCAGAGAAATAAAGATAGAAACAAAATAAAATTGTTAACGAAGTTTAGCTAGTGTTTAAGTTATGTCTCTAGGTCTTGCTTCCATTTGAGCGACAATGTTTTCTTTTGTAAACTAAAAGACTTTATATGGTCATAATGTATTCAAAGTACATAGTTGTTACATCTTGTCATATATGAAGATTCTCATTGCCTCTAGAGAATTCAAGAGAATATGCCATCTATTCTTCTCAAAGATGTCCAAAAAGAAAAAAACCAACATTCTTGATAAATAATACAAAACATAGGTAGAAACTAGATATAGTAGTAGACTTAATATCCATTAAGAGTGAGAAGAAGAAATTGGGGTTGGATCCCTTGCATTCGAACCAGGAGGTGCAACAGTATCAGAGTCAGAATGAATATTCCCTTCGACATGGGTTAGTCTTGTGTCAAGCCTATCCATGGAGAAATGTTGGTTCCTTGGTGTCCTTTTAATATCCTCCAGTGAAGCAAACATGTTGTACCTTTCCACTTGTTTATCTTTCAATAATAGACCAAGAAAATTCCTTATTTTCTAGTGTAGCACTACATAATTGAGGTATTTCTTTTTTCATCCCCTGGTGTGACTAGGGTCAAGAACCCAACAAGAGACCTCCTCTAGTATCTTAGAGCCAGACTAGGATTGCTTCACAACACCTACCTTAGTTTCCAATTTTATGATTTTTATCAGGTATTAGGAAGCACCTCATTGAAATATGTCACAGCCAATTCCTAGGCAAATAATTGGGTCTGATGTTGTCCTTGTGGTTTGTTGTTGTCACTACCCCTCCTATGTTGCATGCATTTCCTGGAGGCATGGAAAGATGGAGGGGTTCAAACCTATGAATATCCAATAAGTGATGATGGCTAGAAGCTCAACATGAATATCCCCCTGAAGTAAGAACACTAACACAATACAAATTGATTGTGTAACTAGAGTCGTCACCACACAATTAACACTAAGATAAGCCTAGAGTTAACACACCACTGTCAGATTCGTAAGGGTAATAAAATCCCCCCCCCAAAAAAACCCCCCCCCCCCCCTTGAAACCCACAAGAACTTGAGAATTTAGATAAAGGAAACCCTACAAACAATCCAAAATAAAATACATTCCACAATTATACCTTACTAAACTGAACCAGGAGGACTACACTACATAAATCGACTTAGAAAGACTAGTCATGAGATACAACACACTCTGGCCAGGTATCAACACTTCCTCCTCAAGCCAAGATAAGTAAAACCTAAGACCAATTTTCTTCAAACCTACCACAATCACCAGAACTACAAGATTATCTAGCATATTTACTAGAACATGACTTACAAAACTAGGAAGAGTATTAGACAGACAAGGAAGGGCCATGAGGGACAAAACCTAAATAGTCGTTCGAGCATTAAACATGGATAACCTTCGTTAAAATCTTCTACCAATCGCCTGACCCAACTGCAAATTCACCTCTCACTGATAGATTTCCCCACCCACCTCCACTTCTCCAACACCAGACAAAAACCAATCCTCTCAACACTATTTCCAAACACACAGACTAGCTACACTTTCTCAACACAAGAGGCAAGCGAACACTCTAGCGGCAGGGAGGTCGACTCCTTGATCTAATGCCTACCCCAAAAACCCATGCAAAACACCGTGAATAAGGTAAACTCTATTAATCCTCTACTCATGATAATAGCCATGTGTGAAACTACCTACAAATGCATGTCGGGGATGAGCCATGCCCCCTCCTCTTCAATGCTCATCAAGATGGTAGGGTGGCAGGCTTGTACCTTGAGGCCCACTCTAGATCACCATGCTCACCCCCAATGGGAAAACCAATTAGCCACTTTTACTAAGATGAAACATGTTCTTTACACCACTTGGTCTCCCCAAATATCTGACAACTTTTCCTCACTTTGTAACAGAGATAATGGTATTTAGAAAACCACTTTTCACATCTTGAATTTCCCAAAAAAGGATCCAAAAACCACCCTCTTATTGCATACACACACTAAAATTCCTACATAAAAGCAACTGTCCTCGCACTGCTTCACCACACCCAACTACATGGCATAGTGGTGAAAGAGTTTGTTTAATAAAAACAAGTCTTGGGGTCGATCTCATGGGCTATTAGGATTTCTCAGCCTATGAAATATATTTTCAACACAAAATTATTAGCCTATTGGTCTTGAATAAGAAATTGTGTTTATGCATGTTGTTTTCATAGCAGGGAAGTCGTGGATTCAGGTTTATATCCTACCTCATATCGCTTCCCTAGTTTAATGAACTTCAAAAGATAAATTGTCACTCTACATGTAAATTTTATCATGGGCATATTGGTTATGTTGTTGAACTTGCTATCAAAGGTCTCAGGGTTAATCCTGCCCATCACCTAAATTTACGCCCATAATAGTTGTAATAGAATTAGTTTTTAGATTCATTTGGTATAATTATATGTGACATGCAGTGTGGCAACAATAAGCCATTCCACTATTGGCCACGAGGTCGGGGTTTTGAACTACCCCCGCTAACCCTTCCATAACCATTTTAAATTTCCAACCAATGGGATGCTACCATGAGATAACCTTTAATTGGCCCATGTCATGCCCAATCAACTTTCCACACTAACCAACCTATGTTAGCTCGTCCACTTAGTTTGCCAGATCATTTCATGTAACGAGTGCCACACCATTGATGCCACATCACCATGTGATATGAATTTAACAAGGGAACAAAATTATGTAAAAATTTAAAATCACACATGAGATATACAATGAAACTGAAATTCAATTAATAAATAAAAAATGTTAAAACTTTTTACATGTGGAATGAAAGAAAATTAGCTCAAATGTTGGTAACTTTATCTCTAAGAAGAGATGTGACAGATACATGCCTTCCTCAATTGTGTTACAATGTCTCTCAAAGGCCTTTTTATCATGAAAAAATAATGAGAAACCATAAACATTCAAAACACTAACCCTAGGACGTGAAGCGCTAAAGGCTTATGGAGCCTGATGGAGTAAGTTGGAACATCAACTTCCCAGGGTTGTAACTTTGGCATACGATCTTTGGTTGGCGTGCAAGATAGCCCTTTAGAATGGTATATATGAGGAGAGAAAATTCCAACTACTTTTGATATCAATTATTATTTTAAGATCATTTCCCCATAAAACACCATTTATGACCTCAAAACGACTTTGGAATTTCAAGACCTAAAAACTGCTAAAAATAGAAAACTACCAAAATAGGAAAACTACATTGTGAGTGATCTAGTGGAATATGTGGGTGGCCACCAATATCCACCTAGATCAGTCCTCCCCACTTAAGAAGGAATGTTCTCCATTACGTTGAGTGCCTCCATGAGATAGGGAAACTTCTACTAAACCTGGTGCCTAGTGAGTCACTTGCCTTGGTGGATGACTCGGGAGCTAGCCTAATTTGACAACCTGATACAACTATATCCTATGCTGGTGAGAATTATTAATTTGTGTGTCCATGATTTTATCATTTTTTGCCTATTCAAATGCAATCTAGGTTTAGCTATGTCAGTGTCAGTTGATCTACAATTTCTTATGTGTCCAATAATGGTGGAAATTATGGTCGAAGGCGATCCACATTGAACACTGGGTGTAGGGCAAGGAATGGGGGGATACTTAGGTCAAAATAATTGTCACCCACCACCTTGGTTATGGTGTAAGATCCATAGCGAAGTGGCTAAAGCTTCTGATGGGCCCCTGCAAGAATTTCCTTCTGCAAATGTAACCAAACTTTATCCCCTTCCTGAAGTTGGAATGTCAACTTCCCGTGGTTTAACTTTGGATATGATCTCAATTTGGCACACATGATAGCCCAATTGAAAGCTCTATCTAAGGATAACAACTTTCGACTACTAATGAAGTTTAAGATCATTGTCATCTTATTTCCCAAAAATCATCATTTAGGCCTTAAAATGGCTTCGGAAGTTCAAGACCTTAAAACTACCAAAAACAAAAAACTGCCAAAATAGGAAAATTATGCTATGAGCAAGTGGAATAGGTGGGTGGCCACCAATATCCACTTAGATCACCATGCCACATGTCCTACTCCTATGCTTCCATATATGAGCCATGTCAACATACCTTGCCACGTGTCACACTCCTATCATGCCGCATGTTAGTAGTCGTACTGCCACATCAGAATCCATATTATTTATATTGTCATATGTCCTCCTATGGTGCTACCATGTGGAACACTCGACAACTTTTTTATTATTTCCTGAAAACTTTAGAATGCCCTAGGTTCTTCATATGATATATGTTTGACTCCATTCAAGTGGTGTTGAAAAGCTCTTGACGAGCACTTCGACATGATGACCATTGCATCAACATTTGAAGACTTTGATTTTTAGTAATTAAGAGGATCCACTGTAATTATTCCTCCCCACTAGAAGTTTTTGGACAAACAAAAGTTTTTCATTCAGAAAAGAAGTGAGTGGGTTTTGCCTCCAACTTTTTTTGTATCTTTCAACTATGCTCAGAACACATTTCTCATCATAATAAATTATATAAAAAGGATGAAAACTAAAACAAAATGTTAACATACCCTATCATTCTCGTTATTTCAAAATTATTTGCATTAATCATCTCATCTACTAACTAGATCAACTATAATAATGAGCATATAAATGCTTTTGAAAATGAATTAACAATATCTTTGATCTTCCTAACATGGTCCGTGATATTTGCATGCAACGAATCTTCATGTTATAGCTTTGGTGAATCTTGAAACATCTCATAGTCAGATAGAAACTTAACTATTTCATCGTTATGTTTAGTATTATACACTTCATTAGCTTTTGCAATCATGAAAAAAGAATTCTTGTTTGCATTCACAAGCCATGAGAACCTAGGACATTCTGAAGAAAATGAAGAACCTAGCTGGTCTCTCTCTGAAGAAAATGGCCTTTATACCACACACATACAAGCTTCCCAACAAATTATATAAATATCAAGGGGTACTACATCTAATTCTACCTCATCTTTGAAATTGGCAGTGACTGCAAATATGATCCTACATTATTTAGTTACTTGTATTGCATTATCACATACCCATCACAAGGGATAAGGTTTCACATCATGTTTTGTTTCCAATCCCAAATTCATGAAAATTGATTTAGAAATAAGGTTCACTTTGGAAACACTATAAAAAGCATGTCATTTTTAGTATGCTTTCTTATAACTCTGATAAGGAAGAAATCGCTTCTTTTCCTTTTAGAGTTAGGTGACTAAATAGTAGATCTAGAGCTAGCATGAGAAGATGGTACACATTGTACTGCAATAGTTGTGCTTTATTTTTCATCACCTAAGTCAAACCCTAGATCTTGTTGGATTGTCGCAACCATCTTTTGCTTACCCTTATGTTCTCAAAACCATTTAGGCTTAAGCTTTGGATGTAGTCTCCAACAATGATCTTAATCATGACCTTCCTTCTTAAAATTGGAACATGCAGGCTTTGCATATTCCTTATTCACTATAGTTGTATTTTTTAATTTCTCCTTCCCTTTGTTCTTGCTCTCCGTTGGTTGAACAAGTTCTGTGGATAAACCATATTTAACATTAATCCCTCTATATTAAAGATGTGTAGCTTGAACATAGAATCCATCCAAGTTAGTAGGATTGAACACAATGATGGTATGTCAAAAGATAGTTATGCAAACCACCAATGTATTTAAGAAGAGTTTCTTGTGTATATAATTAAATACCCAAAATCAAAGCTTTCTTCCGAAACACTTGAGTG
Source organism: Pinus taeda (assembly GCA_000404065.3). Classification (NCBI taxonomy): domain Eukaryota; kingdom Viridiplantae; phylum Streptophyta; class Pinopsida; order Pinales; family Pinaceae; genus Pinus; species Pinus taeda. The sequence goes on from APFE031680834.1 coordinate 11,556, forward strand.
TAACTTTGAACACTTTGTCCCTTACCTTGTCTAAATTTTTGTTAGTCCATTATGGCTTATTGCATGTAAGACAATAACAAATCATACCAAGAAGAGATTACTTTACCATATCATAGGAGGTCTTCTTAGGTTTTTCTCTCCCACAAAATAAAGGTTGTACCATTCAATTGAATAGAAGCAAGTTCGATCTTTGCTTTGCCCTTCACAATATTATAAATCTTACAATAAACCTCCAATTGTTGGATCCAATTGTCCAACTTCTGTGCATTAAGCTCACTGTCATATGTGGGAAAAACAAACTTAACATCACATTTTAACAAAGGTGATTTGAATGAAGTTTTCTTGGAATTTTTCTTTGGAGAAGAAGTCTTTCTTGAACCAAAAGAAGAAGAAAAAGAGGAAGAAGATGATGAAGAATATGATGGAGATGGAGGATCTTAGGAGGATCATCAGCTCCTTCATCTTTTACTGATGGTGCACTCTCATCAGTTTTTTTTTTCACTCATGATACAATTCCTCCATGATGGCCTTCATTTCCATTAATGCCTCATGGAAATATGCTTTAGAAGCGAAAGGGTTATCTCCTTTTGGTGATGTCATTTCTTGCCTTTAGGTTTTCGCCTTGAACCAATATTTGGGTTGAATTCTTCTAATGATTGTTCTCCTCATTTAATATTCTCTCAAGTAAGCATCCACACTTGCAAACCTACCACACCTACTATGATACCAAATTTGATCAAAAAATATATGACTTGTTTTCAAATTTAACTTGAGTGAAAATGAAATAACTCAATTACGAAGCTTAATGAACAATTTAAGGTAAAAAAATGTATAAAGAATAGTAGAGAAATATAGAAAGACACAAAACAAAATTGTTAACACAGTTCACCTAGTGTTCAAGCTACATCTCTAGGTCTTGGTTCCAACCGAGTGACAACTTTGATTAAGATGAAAAATGTTCTCTACACCACACCGTCTCCCAAAATATCTTACAAATTTTCCTCAATTTGTAACAAAGATAGTTTCATTCATAAAACCACTTTTCACCTCTAAAATTTCTCAAACAAGGCGATAAAAATGCCTCTCTTCTACAACACATAGATTATATGTCTTGCATAAAAATAATTGTCCTCGCACTACTTCACCAAACCCAACTCTATTTTGCAATGTTGAAGGTGTTTTTTTATATAATAATAAGTCTCAGGGCGGAGCCCACGAGCTGTTAGGATTTCTTGACTTATGCATTATATTTTCAAAACAAAAGGATTAGCCTATCAACCGTGAATGGGAAATTCAGTTCAAGCATGTTGGTTTCATTGCAGGTAGGTTACAAGTTAAAGCTTGTGGCCTACCCCATGTGGCTTCCCTAGTTTAACAAACTTCAAAGAGAAAAACAGTCACTATCCATTCTAAAATTATCATGGGTGTAATGGTTATTTCATTGAACTTACTACCAAAGGTCTCAGGGTCGATCCTACCCATCACCCAAATTTACCCCAATAGTAGTTGTAACAAAATTAATTTATAAGTTCAATTGATAGAATTATAACTAACATACAGTGTGGCAATATTAAGTTGTTCCATTGTTGGCCATGAGGTTAGGGGTTCAAACTGCCCCTGCTGACCCTTCTGTAACCATTGTAGAACCTTACGACCAATGGGAGGATACCACGTGGCGGCCTCTAATTGGCTCACATCACACCCAGTCGCCTGCCATGCTAGTCACCCTATGTAAGCTTGTCCACTCAGTCTGCAATGTAAGTCCACATCATTAGTGTCATGGCATTGATGCCACATCATGGTGCCACGTGCCTTTCTCCTGTAAACCATGTCAATAGACCTTGTTGCATGTCACACTCCTATCATGCCACCTATCAGCAATCATATTACCACGTCAACATCTATATTGTTCATACTACCACATGTCCTCATATGGTGTTGCTGAGTGGCACACTCTTCCAAGATTTTGCTTGTTTCCTGAAAACTTCATAACGCCATAAATTCTTCATACGATGTATGTTTCACTTTGTTCAAGTGGAACTAGAAAGATCTCAACAAGCTCTTCGACATGATGACCCTTGCATTAGGATTTGAAGGCTTTGATTTTAGTGATCATGAGGATCTTCTTGGATAAATTTGGATCCCATATCATATGCTTTGAACCACTTAGATATTTTTTTCCCTTATCATTTTTTTCCTATGAAAAAGAGTCGTAATTTTATTCCTCCATATCAAAATCACATTCTACTTGTGCACTTATAGAGTTCATTTTTTAGGATATTTAGCTAATCCTCTCCATGAATTGTCCATATCTGCTACAGACAGAGCTCAAAAATATACCAAATACATATCCATGTTTAAAAAATAAATAAATAAATAAATAAAACAACGAGAATTTAATCTCAGAGGCAGTAAAAAAAATAAATTGTTCGGAGTCCCAAACAGAAGACTAGGAATATATGATATTCCTCTTTGACAACATATAGTCCAGAATGTGGTTATTTCATCTAGGCTTGAACCGTGAGTCTTTCAAATTCATATTTTATATAACTATAGATATGTACAGAATTGTCACTTATTTGTGGTTTTATTCCACCTGTATAGGTCTGTGAAAATTGAATCCATGATTGGATCTCCAAGGAGTTTTCTCGCGATTGAGCTCTAGAGTAGCCATGACCCTAGCTGCGTCTTGGTGCCTTCGCTCCCTTGCTGCTCTGCGGCCCGTGGCTTTGGGTCCTCTGCTCTCCTCCTCTGCATTCCTTTTTGATTTTCTGCAGTTTCAGAGCGCACATCTTCTGCTGGGAGGGGCGATTAAGCCAGGCTCGCCCTCATGGAGGCCCCGAGCTTGCCCTAGACAAGCTCGCTTTCATCTGCCGAAGCTTTCTCTTAGCTCTTGGTCGGCTTGCCACAGAAGAAGAAGAGCGAAGTAGCCAAGTTTGTCAAAAGGCTGGAAGACATTCCTGAAATCTCCTTGCCGCCAGAGACCCCGATTCAAGTTGCCCTTTCCTTAGCTGAGCAGGCTCTCGTGGGCCAGTTCACAGGTCTTTGGCCTTATCCTAAGACCAAAGAGTCCTGGGTAAATAGGAACTAAGCTCCTCTGATCAAGTACAACATCACTTCTTACTTCTTAGGACGATGGTTTTTCCTCTTCAAATTCACCTCAAAGGAAGACAAGGATATGATATTTCATAATGGCCCCTATTTCATGGGCACCCAGGGTTTGTACGTCAACAAATGGACGCCGGATTTCAACCCTGCAGTTGATGTCCCCTCAGCTGTTCTCATATCGGTTAGACTCCCTAATCTCCCAGTTTATTGCTGCAACTGGGACTCGCTGGAACACATCAGAAACGCCCTTGGGAAATTCATAGATAGGGAAAACAACAAAGATCAATATGACTGTGATCGTATCTGCGTAGAAGTAGGCCTAGAGGTGGGTCTCCTGGAAGCCATCAAAACCAAATTAGGAAACTGGACCCATTTGCAGAAGCTGGATTACGAGCAGTTGCCTTTCAAATGCCGAAAATGTCATGTATACGGCCACTTCGCTAAAGGATGCCCAACCAATGTGGAATCAGATAAGGGTAAAGAAGAAGGATGGAATTAGGTCAAGCACACCAGGAAAATCCAAAAGTAGGTTGTCCAAATGGAAGAGGTCCTCAGGCCCCACCTTAGCAACCCCCTCCTAGAATGGATCAAGAAAATAAATTCGCCCCTCTAAGCTCGCAGATAGAGGAATCTCAGGAACTGGAAAGTCAAAAATCAATCCCTCCATCTAAAGGTACCCCCAAAGGTCCTGGAAATGGAGTCGAGCAAGCTGGAAGTGGTGTTCCAGCAATAGACATGGCAATGACTGAGAGCTCCAAAGGAAACACTGTCAAAGAAGAGGAAGATGAGCATGAATCAGAGTGCTCGGAGGAAGAAGGGGAAATAGGAGAATCCCAAGCTTCAATAAGGAGATCCACAAGAGTCTGCAAATCATATCGGGAAAAAAGAGAGCAGGAAACTTTCAAGGATAAGCTTTAAGGCAGCCAGCCAACCCTTGAGAAGTTACTAGCATCAAAAGAAAAGATGACGAGAAACCAGTCGCAAGGCTCCAAAGGAGCCAACCAAAAATACAAATGATGAAGATAGTCTCCTGGAACTGTAGAGGTATGGGGAGCAGAATCAAAGAAGAAGCCACCATAAGTTTAATAAGAACATAAACTCCTGACATACTTCTCATCCAGGAGACCAAACTGGAAGACTTTGTCTTCCTTCAGGCAAGTAAGAAACTCTGGAACAAATGTGAGGTGAAAAAAATCTCAGCCTGAGGGACTTCTGGAGGGTTGGGCACTCTTTGGAATGCTAGAAAATTCACATTCATCTCTGAAACCCGCAATACTCACTGGCTGCTCTTAAAATTGCAGCACATAGATTCAAAAGAAATAATCAGTCTCTTCAATGTGTAAACCCGCGTGAACACTGTGGAAAAAAAAGGACTGTTGGGACTCCATAAGATCCCAAGTAGATCTAGTTAATCTTGAGAATATCATCATAGTAGGAGATATCAATCTCACTCTCTTATCAGCAGACAAGAGAGGAGGCAACATTGTTCGTGCTCCGGCAACAGAATGGGCAGAGTACCTTATGCAGGACTGGGACCTGCTGGACATCAAGCCAATATCTGGTAAGTACACTTGGACTAATAAAAGAATTGGTCCTGGCCACATTGCTTCTAGATTAGATAGATTCTTAATTAAAAGCTCTTTCCTTCTGCTTGTACTAGAGACTAGAGTGCATATTCTCCCATGCAGCACTTCGGACCATAAACCCATCAAGCTGGAACTCGTGTTTCAGCTTGACCTTGGACCTATATCTTTCATATTTAGCCCACTCTGGGCTAAGGAATTAGACTTCATGCAATTAGTTAAGGACACTTGGTTGCAGCCGGTCAAAGGCTCCCCCTTTTTCGTCTGGGAAGAAAAGCTCAGAAGAGTGAAAAGGAATTTGAAAATATGGGCCAAATCTCTACCAAATCCAGCCAACGAAAGAAAAAAAATCCAACACATGTTGGAAGTCCACCAGCTCCAAGTTGAAACAATTGACATAACAAAAGAGAATCTAGATAAAGAAGCCCTGTTTCAGCAAAACTATCATAAGGCATGTTTAGCTGAGGAAGAATACTGGAGACTTAAGTCTCACAGTCTTTGGCTCAAAGCAGGGGATAGGAACTCTTCCTTCTTTCACAAACAAGCTCAGGCAAGGAAATGTACTAGTTCCATTTTCAAAATCAAATATGGTACCATCATTCACAAGGATAATGCAAACATAAAAAAGTAGATTCTCTTCATTTTAAAAGTCTGTATAGCAAAGATATAATTTTGGATCAAAATTAAGAGATGATGGACGAGATCCCCTCCCTGATTTCTGCTGAAATGAATCATCTCCTTGAAGCTAAAGTCACCAAGAATGAAGTCAAGGCTGCCTTATTTTCCATGAACCCAGATAAATCCTCTGGGCCGGATGGATTCTCAGCCAGATTCCTCCAAATTTGTTGGTCCATTGTGGAAAAGGATCTTTACAAAATGGTTCTAAAATCCCAAGTTTGCCAGAAAATCAGAGGAAGCACGAACTCTACTTTTCTTGCTCTCATCCCCAAAGAGAAGGGAGCCAACAATTTTAACAGGTTTCTTCCATTTCGCTCTGTAATAAAGGTTACAAATTGATCACCAAAGTCATCGCTAACAGACTAAAGCCCATCCTCCCAAAATCATTCCGGAAAGCCAAGGAGGATTCATTCAAGGTAGACAGATTGTGGTCAACTTCATTCTGGTCCAAGAGGCAATCCATTCAAGCTCGAGTCATAATGAAAAAGGCATGGTTGTCAAACATGATTTAGCAAATGCTTTTGACAGAGTTGGGCATAGTTTTCTGCTGAAAGTCTTACATAAGCTTAGATTTGGTGAGAAATTTATAAATTGGATTCGAGCTTGCATCTCGGAGCCTTAGATTGCCCCATTAATAAATGGCAGAGCTGCCAATTTTTTCAAAGCCACGAGAGGGCTCAGGCAGGGGTGCCCTCTCTCACCTCTTTTATTTATTCTTCAAGCCTTTGTTCTTAGTTTTTACCTAGAAAAAAAGAGCAGATCAGGATATTGCTGGACTTTGTATTGCAAGAGGTGTGAAAACCCTTAATCATGCCCTATTCACGGATGACTCACTGCTATTGGGAGCAGCTTATGGGCTTATCGCCTCCAGATTTAAAAAAGCTTTGGATGAGTTTGTTTGGTATCAGGAAGCAGTCTAAACAAAGGAAAATGCCATATCTATTGCTGGAACACCACTTCCAGCTTGCTGAACTCCATTTCCAGAACCTTTGGTTTTGCAGCATCCTCAAATTGGACTTCCTTCAAGCATTTGGGCCTCCGGGTTTTTCTCAAAAAAGCTTACAGTAGATATTGGCTCCCCCAATTGGAGAAAGTCAAGAACAAGCTGCTTGCCTGGGGTTATTCCTAGCTTAACATTGTTGGTAAGGATGTCCTTATTAAATCTGTTCTTTCCAGCCTTCCCTTGTTTCAGTTTTCTATCCTTCTCGCAACAACTAGTATTGTCAGAAAAATGGAGGAGACCATTCGAAAATTCTTTTGGAAGGGGGGCAAGCAGAATGAGAAAAAGATTCCACTAGTCAACTGGGAATGTATCTCCAAACTGCTATTGGAAGGAGGCTTAAATTTCAAGAATCTTGGCTACCATAATGTCGCAATGGGAGCTAAATTAATCTGGAGAATTATTGCCCCTAAACCTGGCTGGGCGCAATTAGCTCTTTGGAAAAAATACTTCAAAGGCTAGCATTCTCACTGCCTAGATGACCCTAAGATGCATCTAAATACGCCCTTTCTGAAGCTTTGCAGCAAAGCTTGCTCTCTCATCAAATATCATGCCTTCTAGGTTCCTGGTAATGGAAAAAGGATCAACCTCTGGATAGATAAAATTTTGAATAACGAGCCACTAGGAGACTATTGTTCACTCCAAACGTTGTGCAAATGGATGAATGAGGCTGGAATGTGAACTTTGTGGGACATTTCAGCTTGGCATAACTCACGTTGGGCTGGATGGAATCTTCAAACACCCCCAGAACTATCTATGGAGCGCAAGATTATGATTTCCAAGCTCCACGGCCTGTCTCCTTCGCTGGATCGAAAAGGGGACACAAGAGGATGGGGTACACAGGCTGTAGGATACACTATTGCTCAAGGTTACGCCAAGCTGTGTGAGCATCCCCATGTGGCCACAAACCCTGAGCCTTGGAAAGGGATACAAAATTATCCCACCTTGCCTAAAATCGACTTCTTCAACTGGCTGCTATGTCACTCCAAAATCTTGACAGATGGTAATCTCCAGAAACATGGTTTTCACGGTCCTTCAAGGTGCAGCCTTTGTAAGGTAAACCAAGAAAGCGTAATTCATTTGATGCTTGAATGCACCTTTACTTTGTAGATTTGGACAGAATTGTTGGGAACTCTGAGTTCCAATGTCGTGTTGCCTTCCTCCATCCCCAATATTTTTACTAAATGGTTGCAAAGGTATCCAGAGACTCCCCCAAAAAACAAAATTATCAGAGCTAATTGCACTGCTCTCCCTAAAATAATATGTTGGCAGGTTTGGCTTGAGAGGAATAAAAGGATTTTTAGAACCTACGAACAAGAGGTCAAGCTTGTGGCAGTTAAGATTAAAAGCCAGCTAAAAGAGAGTCTCAGAGATATTAAAGATGATCTAAATCTCAGCCAACAAGATATAAATTGGGGCTTCTCTCTCGAATTCCAGTTCCAAAATAGTGAAAACAATATCTCCCTCTCCAAAGATTGGCAAATAAGGCTTTCAACAAATGACTTCAAGGATTGGGCCACAAATCAGCAGAGATTCTCCCTCTTTTTTGATGGGGCTGCAAAGGCCAATCCTGGAAGAGTTGGTGCTGGAGGCATCATTTTGAATCTCGATGGCATAAGGATACACAGTTTCGCCTGGGGCCTGAGCATAGCTTCTAGCATTCAAGCTGAGGCTTTGGCTCTTTTCCAAGGACTCAAGATTATGAAAATGCTAAACATCAGGGAGGCAAATGTAATTGGGGACTCCCAGGTAATAATTAACATTATGGTGATTCATTCTAAGCCAACGGATCTAAGGCTTGCAAGGCTGATTTTCAGAGTAACAGATCTTAGAGACTCTTTCCAGAAGTTGAATTTTTATCATGTGTTGAGAGCTAATAATAAGGAGGCAGACATCGAAGCCAACAAAGCAGCCCTCCTTATGGCTAGAGCCTTACTCAGAGGAGTACAAGAATCATGGGAACCAATTCCTTAATTTAGATAGCTTTCATGTTTTACTGCCTTTTGTTAAATCAGTTTGTATGTACCCATAAAGTTGGGAAAATCTCTGAAATAGATTACATAGTAGCAGGCAAAAAGAGATGTGAACTAAGCATAAACACCATGGCCTTGCATGGTTGTGCAGGACTTCTGGAATTAGTCTCACCTTTTTTAATCCACTTTTTGGCATTAAGACCAAGTATCTAATATATCCTCTATCCATTTCTATTAAAAAAAAAACATATTGACCAAAATGTTTATCAACAAGCCTAATAAAGTTAGAGAAAAAAAATAGAAAATGAAATACAGAAAAATAAAATGCAGATTTTTAATTGTATCTTTTCATCTAATGTGACATCATGATCATCCTTGTCCATGAATGGCTTGTGGAAGTACTCAAAGTGATCAGGCCCTATGTGTTCATTGATATTCCATGGCACCCTATCCATGTACAGACCTTGTTTAGAAATTATATCCACTCTATGATTCCTTTCCCTGTATATGTGTGCACAAGTGAAAGAATTAAAACATATTTTCATCCTCATGATATCCTGTAAATATGGAAAAAGAATAAAATTATGACATTGATGACAATAATTAGACCAATTAACAACAAGCATTGAATCACCATAAACTTGCAACTAGTAACATCTTTAATAGCTAGAAGCTCAACTAGGTTGTTTGTTTCCCTCCAAAACCACATTTCGGCATGAAATAAATGTTTCTCAGCAAGGAAAAGGACAAAGCACCCCCCACATATTTGGTTTTCCTCCTGAGAGGCACCATCAAAATAACCTAAGGGGACCGATCTATGAGGGTACTCCATTCTAATTTGACGCAATTGATATTTTATGGAGGGTTGAGGAAAGTGTGATAGGATTGCGAGACCTTTAACAGTTGATTTCTTAGGAGGAATGAGTTTGTCCTAAAAGATACACTTGTTCCTGGCTAACTAGATTCCCTAGATGACAATCAAAGTATAGATTTATCCTTTTCTATAGCCTAATTTTGGTATCAGGGCCTCCAACATTCTACCCCGTTCTAACACTCCTAACTACACATTGGACTGAAGAAGAGTTAATTGTTGCCCATATGGATTTGGAGAAGGGGAATTCAATAAAAATATGATTTATAATTTATTGTGATGACCTATATAGGAAACATCACATAGGTCCTATTTTTTATCTCCTGTACATTACATCCCATGTTGGTGTCTTCCTTATCAATAACCACCACATGAAGATCCTAGACTTCATCACGAATTTCAGACGCCAAATGGATTTCCACCACCATACCTTATCAACTAGCTGGCCCCCTTTGCAGATATGGAAGTAGATTGCTTTTAGAGTGTACTATCTAGAGGGGGAATAAGTCCAGATTAACTCATTATCTGCTTCAATAAGTCTTAAGTTTTTTTCTTGTAGGGTTATAACATATTCTGACCATTATAACTAATGATGTTTTATCAAGTCCATATTTCTTGTTAACCTCCAACTTTGTTTCCATAAAGTGGAATTATGAGGGTCAAAGACTTGTGTTATCTTGGTAAATCCCCTTTTCCTGAGTAAAAAAACCAACTGCTCTGAAAGCTTGAATCTATCCATGTTGCTCGCAAATAGATCAATGCCTAACTAAATCCTACGCTCATCCCCAACTCTCCATACAGACCCCTGCTGATGATATTAGGAATTTAGAACTGCTCTCCACACTATAGAAATATTCCTTCTGGGCTTGTTCGTCAAGTGGATCCAGTCTTCCAGAAGATAGAGGAGTTATATATTTATCCATGACCACTTGTGTCCACAATTTGTCCTAAGTGATCAATCTCTAGTCACACTTTTCTACTAATGTCGATGAGAAAGAAAAATTGCTTTTGAGTCCCCAACCTCCAAGGAACTTCAACATAGCTATCTTCTTACATTTTACCCAAGGAGTTACAAAATGGTCGTTTTTCCCTGCATGTAGAAAAGTGAAGCATATTTTCATCACTTTCTCAAGCACCCCATTAGGAATCCAGGTGAGGGACATTGAATAGAAAAGTATGGCCTCCAAAACAAATTTGATCAAGACTAATCAACCTACCTACAATAACAAGTTGAATCTTCAACCTTTGGATCTCCTTTTCAACTTTACAAGCAGCGAGGCCCAGTTGACTTTTGAATAATTGTTTGGTTTCAACTGAAACTCTAAATATTTTAGACCATCTTCAAACTTCGCAATTCAAAGGAGAGCTTGTGTGAGAGATACCTTCTTTCTTCATTCTCCAAATTTATACAAGATATAGATGATTTCTCGACATTGATGAGCATGTCAATAGCTTTCCCAAATATAGATAAGACCTCAAACAACTTGTAAACATCAGGAAAAGAGCCATTGGAAAAAATTATGATATCATCCACAAAAAATAGATGTGAAATTATCGTACCTAAAGCTATACTCAAACCTTGGAAGTCGCCCCTCCTTTTTTCCTCAGCTAGGAGAAGACTGAGACCTTCAACAACCAACATGAATAATAGGAGAGCCAAAGCGCATCCCTGCCTTATACCATGGGATGCATGGAAGAAAGGATAAGTTGATCCATTGATGAGGAATGCAAGGAGACAGATTGAATGCAACCCATGATCTAGTTGACAAAAGGAGGCGAGAAACCTATCTAAGTTAGGATGAGTCTAAGGTAGACCCAACCTACTATGTCATAGGCTTTAGATAAATCAATTTTCAAGACTGCCCCTTTTAAGTGATGGATATTCATATTGTGTGTTAGTGTCAATCTTGTTAGCCTGTCACCTGGATCAAATATGCTTTTACTAAGCTTGTCAGGACTATCAAAATCAAAATTTTCATGTGACTAGGTTTACATAGTAAAATTTGTTCATTGTTTGGTTAGTCTAGAACTAAGTTCAGTCTTTCGAAAATTCACTCATGTTGGTCACCTAGCACATTTCTATGAAGGTGTCATAATAAAAGAAAGTTAGTCATCATCATCGTTTCATTCAGTTTCAGGTCATCCATTAGGTCGCTAGGGTTTCCAAGGTCCATCATTATCATGAATAAATCCAACAGTGAATAGAGCATGACAAGCAGCTCTTTGACATTGATTTATTGAGTTATCACAAATTCATCATGATTTTTGTTTGAAAACGTCCAGAAGAATACGTTCCAATGCTCAAGAAAGTGAAAACACAGCTCAATTTTCAACCTTAAAGGTAACTCTGTTTTCAAAAGTGAAAAAATCAAATTTTCAAAGGTTTGTGGGTCCCATTTATTTTTAAAAGGAGAAATTAATTTCCCTATATAAACTCAAAATCCCCAAAATTGTCTTATCTACCTCTCATTCACACTTGTGTATCAAGCTCTCCCACCCCAAAAGAGAGAAAAACACGTTTCCATAGGAAAAACTGGAAAAAATCTCAACGTGATGCACTCAGAGACACTGTGCTGCGCTTGGAGGCCTATCGTTGTGCTCAGGAACACTGCGCTGCACTTGGGTGCTGCACTCAGGCCAATTGTGCTGCGCTTGGGCCAGAGTGTCCAGAAATCGCCTGAATCTTTCCCAAAACTGATTTTAAATCTTGCCAACTTTATTTCATTGCATCCTAAGCTAGGCTACAAGTACATCATTCCACTTGCTTCTTTGTTTTTCAAAATAGTTTCATGCCAAAGATTTCTTCAATTATGGTTTTGCAGTGAGTTTTAATGAAAAATGATCAAGTTGATGATGACCATTTTCATTTCTTGATTTTTAACATGTAAAATATTTCCCTACACCTTTATACATGTTAGATAAACTATGTAAACCACTCAATCAACCTCAAAACATAAGTTTACCTCATTAAAAGTGAAACACTAGTTCATTTCTAGGGGTTTTGGGCACTTTCACTAAAAACTATGTTTTTTCCTTCTCATAAGCATATCATTCCTCCATTGCTTTTTCATTCATTTTCATCAGTTTTCCATATCTCATATCCACCTCTTTCAAACCTCCTTTACCATTTTATCAAATTCCACCTACCCATCATTCCATTTTCCACTCATACCTCATTGCTTTTTTCATTTTCCTGTTGTTAGGGTCTTTGTCATCATGGAAGCAACATCATCACCAGAGAGGAAGAGACATCACAAGGGAGGTAAAATCCTCAGATATGAGCCGTCAAATTGCAGTGAAATCAACTCATCTCCCTTTATCAAATAATGCTTTGAATATGTCAATTGCTTGGATTTCTGCAAAAGGGTGAGTGAAATGTGTTTTAATGAACAGTTAACATATTGGGTGGCAACTTAGTTGAAAGGTGAAAGTGTTATTGTTGGTGTTGAATTCACTTTTTAAGTGGCCTCCATTTCACTTGCTACAGGGCTACCAAACAATGGTGAATATTGGTTCAAGGGGATGAGCCTAGATCTTGAGTATTATAGGCCCTTCTTGAAAACACCATACAGGGGAAAACATGCTCATGTTATGCCTTTCAGGTACTTATTGGAGAAGTATGCCCCCTTGATGAAGATTGTCATGAAGTTCTTTACATATGAAGGAAGATTCTCCAGATTGTATGCTTATCATATTCGCCTCCTAATGCACTTTACCTCTCAGAAGCCACTCAATATGTGCAACTACCTATGTAGGAGCATTGCCAAAATGTCAGAGAGGATTCAGATGAAGAACAAGGAGCACTACCCTAGCTTGTTTCATCATAGTCTAATCAAGACTATAGTCCTTCATCAACTTGTAGAGAAATATATGACTTGGGAAATTTTTTTGGAAACAGCCCTGAAATGGCATGAAGCCAATGTAGCAGCTCAATCCTCTAGCATGCCAACACAGAAAATGGAAGGGAGGTCCTCTAAAAAACAAGTTTAAAGAACCAAAGCACCTAAGCCTAAGGTGACTAGGATGTATAAGAGAGGAAAGAGTCTTGTGTTTGCTTCTCATGGTGAGAAAGGGGCCAAGCCTTCTACATCAACAAGACAGGGATTGATAGTGCAAGATAAGGACATGGTTGAACATGAATTTGAGCTGCTTGTTTTAGAGGCAGAGGATCAGACTTCAAGCATGCAGTAGATGATCATAGATAAAGACTATCAGATCAAAGAGCTCACAGTCAACATGGCGAGAGCAAGGTACATCATTTCATTTCTTGAACAGGAGAATAGTCAGCTCAAAGTGAAGCAATTGATCATGGAAAAAGAGAAAACCAAATTATTGTAGTAGGTTGGAAAGGGAAAAGCAGTCATAGGGTCAAGTGAACCTGAAGGAACACAAGGAAAGAGTAAGAGAAAAAGGCCAAGAACAAAGGGACTAAAGAAGGCATTGCAAGAAGAAGAAGAACATATCTTGCTGAATGAAGAGCTAAACCTAGAGGACATAATTTCTCTTGAGGTAAATCAAGACAAGGAGTACTGAATCAACAGGGTGAATGATCATTCATAGAATCTTCTAGAGAATGCAAACAGAGACAATCAGCTGCTAAGGCACATGGCACACCACTACCAGGCTCAAAACATGATTTGCAATCTCAAGGTCAAGCAGCATGAAAACACGCTCAAAGAAGCCAAAGAGGATAAAAAAGATGAAGGAAACTTGGAGATGCTTGCTGAAGCATCTATGAAGGTTTAACATCTATATTTTACAACTCTTGGCCAATTTTGAGCAAATTCTGATCAATTTTGGTTTTTTGTGAATTTTGAAGCCTAATTCAGAAATTCAACAGTTACAGGACCGCAGCGCCTTGGCGCTACGCTTTTTCCTTAGGAAAATTATAATTTTTTTGAAATATATTTCCATCCTCTAAAAACCCATTTGCTCATATTTTCCAGAGGTGGCTCGGATTTTGAAAAAAGTGGCAAAAAACCTAGCTTTCTTGACCCTTTTTTGACAGGCACTGCGCTCCTGGAGCGACCTTGGGAGAATGGATTTCTGAAGGCCTTCCCATGGGTCATTTTCAAAAATTCAAACTTTTCTGGAAACTAGACTTGAAGGGATAGTTGACCATTCTCTCAGATCTTCATTTGGACCCCAGGAAGGCATCTGAAAGTGAGCTCAAAGTCGGCATTGTGCTTCTGCATTTTTTTGTGTTTTAAATTGTAAATTTCACTGTGTAAAATTTCTAGTTTCCAGTTTGACTTAGTCAAAGTCAAAACTCTTTATGTAATGGCACTTTTTTCAAGGCTAGGTGATGTAGGCATGAATAAATGTACATGATAGGTTGTTTTTGATGTTTATTAGGCCTCATAAAGGAAGCAAACTCCTAAACAAACTCTCCAAAAAGTGTTTGAGTTTCACCTTCTCAATCTCACCTCTTGGTTGAGAGAATCTTGGAGTCAGTTTCTCCACCTAGGAATTAGACTCCTGAAGGTGGGAAAGTGGTCTAAGAGAGTCTATATGTATCATTTCTCTTTCATAGAGAAGGGTTGGACTTTTTGTGGAGGAGGCTTGCATGTAATCATCTTTTCAGCTAATACAAAGATAGTTGCAATTTTTTTTAAGGAACTCTAGCCTAGTGAGTTCATGGTATTTGTTCTTAATTTTATTTGTTTTCTAATGGTTAAAACATATTTATATACATTATATCTCTTCTTTCTATGGATTCCTTGCAGTGAAATACACAGAATTCTTGTTCACAAGCTCGGTTTATCTGGTTTTCATAGTTATGTTTATGTCTTCCTAAGCTAATGAAATCATGTTTACTTATGCTTGTTAGTTTCTTCTACACTCTCTCCTATATACTACATTGATAATATTCTAAATACACCATGGCCTTATGACATCTATCTCCTTTCCATATTTTCTTCTGCACTCCTACAACCTAGACTTATTTGTGGCTCCAAACCCTAGTCCAGCAAACCCTAAAATCTAAATTTTCACCAACACACAAACAATTATATATATCTAGCCTAAGGCTTATTTGCTTTAAAGTAATTTCACTGATAAGAAACTTTTAGAGATCCCTCTCATGCTCAGTACGGCTAGCTACTGAGTTGAAGTGGTTTGAGGTTACCCTTCTCGATCTCCTTTCAGCCTAGGAAATTGTAAGGGACTAACATTTTTGGTGCCATTGTCGGGGAACGACTGATAAATCATTCCTATGAAATATCTAAGAGCTTTCAAAAAATTGGTTCTGTAGTTCACAACTTCTAGTATCCAAAGATAGGTTGAATTCATAAATTTCATCAGTTTAGGGTGTGAAATTCTAGCTCCTAAAAGACATACCAGGTAAAACCCTGATCCAAATCCACCCTTCATTGTTGAAGATCCAAAAAGACTACTCTGAAAACTTAGATTACCCATTACTAAAAGTGTAGCTCGAAAAATTAAAATAACAACATCTCTTCCTAAAAATTTGTTTGCTTTTGAGCAACTTCCTTTTTATGTTCAAATAGAATTGTCTCTTTCGAGGTCAAAGTCTGAGTCCTGCATCTCTGAAGTGACATTAGAGCCTTTAAAAGTTGAAACTCACTCTATTTCTTCAGAATATTTGTCTACTAAAATTGATCATGAATTGTGGTTGAATTTTGACAAACTTCAATCCCTTGCTAACCAACTCAAGATCACTATTGAAAAAGCCTTCATCCAATATCAACTCGAATACCTAGCTACTGCTTCCTATTCTATTTTGCCTCCAAGCACATTTGTTACATCTCCCAATAATTTAGTTTTATCATCCTTCATACCACCTCTGTTTGTTCCATCTTTTCATTTACAATGAATTGCAGTACCTCCACCATCTCCAATAGTCATGGCGTGATTTGCACCTCTTTTACTTCCTGCTCAACTCGCTACTTTGCCTTAGAATTATGGTCAAAGACTCCCCTTGTTTGATGGAAGGGCAAAAATTATAGCTCAACAGCATGTCGATAAATTAGTGGATTTCATTGATTTAGAAGAAATTGATGAAGATAATGCCAAGATGAGGATTATAGCTCAAAGTTTTTTAGGAGATGTTAAGAAATGGTTTCGAAGTATGGTTGCTAATTCTATCAACAACTCTCAAAGGTTGATTGAATTATTCTTAGCTCGTTGGAAAGAGAAGAAGAATCCATTGCAAATATTGGCTGAGTATAACTCAATGAAAAGAAATTCAAATGAAACAATCCAAGAATTTACAGCAAGATTCAGTACGGTGTACAATTCTACACATGATGATATGAGGCCTCCTCCTAGCCTAGCTCTTCTTCATTATCCTGATGCTTTTGACCTAGACATGGCATACCAGCTCAAAGAGAGAGGCCCTACCACTCTTCAGGAAATGCAGCAAAATGTAGTCAATGTCGAAGCCAATTTGCTCATCAAGAAGTCAAAATCAAACCTGAGAGCACTGAGAAGAAAGTTGTATTTAAAGAAGAACCTGCATCATCTTTTGATGTAAAGATTGAAAATTTGATCAAAACCATGGAGAGAATGATGGATAGAATGTCCATAACTGATCGAAAAGCAGAACCTTCAGTGAGGAATCCTAACTTTCACGGATAGCAACAACAACAGTTCAGAAATCGACAGAAAGAGCAGCGAAACCAAGATTCTCAAGGCCAAGTAAGAGCTCCATTTCAGCAAAATTACACTAAAGGCCAAGATGAAGATGAAGAAGATATCGTCGAAGAGAATCACTTCTTTGAAGAAGATGAGCCGCCTACTTTCCTAACAGAAGAAGATCAGTTTTTCGAACATTATTTCATACCAAGTGATCAACAACTTGTGCTTGCAAGTGACAATCTATGGGTTGTTCAAACTAAAGAGTACCAAAGAGGATATCAGAATGCCCTTAGTCATCTCCAAAAGTAGTACAACTTGAGGAATAGAAATGTAGCTATTACTTTGACTCAGAAAAGACAAAATGTACAAAAAGACACGCCAAGCAAGGAACCAGATCTTGCAGGTCAGAATAATGAAAAGGAAATTGTCATACTGAACCTGGATAAACAAGTGAAGCCTCTACCAACAATGTAAGGAAGGAAAAAGAGTTTCAAACTGAAAGTCACAAGAAATAATATCAAGCTAAAGGATAGACATAAAAGAAGGACATCACTACAAAGGAAGTAGAAAAGCAATCTAATCTTTTTAGTTTGGAAAATGAAATTTCTAAATTGAAGGTTTCTATTCCCCTCACTGAATTGGTGAAGAATGAGAAATATAGATTTCAGATTGCAAAAATGCTTAAGGTTGACCAGATGTCAGATACAGTTAATGTGGCTAATGATGAACCAGCAATCCTTTTTGGTCCAGCCTTAGAAGGAACTCATGAAGATAGTGAAATCCGTCATTTTTATCTGAGTTTTAAACTTCTTGATTTTATCCTCCACAACGCGATGCTAGATTTTGGTGCCTCACATAATCTTATGCCTAAAGTCATCATGGAAAAACTAGGATTGAGTATCACCCGACCCTACCATGATATTTATTCCTTTGATTCTGGGAGAGTCAAATGCCTTGGCCTAATTAAAGACTTGGTAGTATCCTTGGACCAAATCTCTGCCAAGAATGTGCTTATGGATGTAGTGGTTGTTGATATTCCTCCTAGGTTTGGCATGTTTCTTTCAAGGTCTTGGAGAGAAAAACTGAAGGGCACTCTACAACTTGACTTTTCATATGCCACTATCCCTATTTTTGGTCAGCTCCGGAAACTTTATAGGGAAAAGAAGATGAAATTCATGATCAGCAGTAAGGAAAAGCCAGTCAATCATCCTATACATGTTGTTCATACTGCTCTTGATTCTTTCATTTTATAGCGATATGAATTTTGTTGATGATGAAAGTCAGCTAATAGAAATTTCAGAAGTTCCTAAGGTCATGAGCAGCATGCATGAAGTCATTACAGCTGAAGGGAAAGAGGTGAATTAAGAGTGTTTTCATCCAGCAAATCCTATTGAAGAGATAGCAAGGATAGTGCAAAAAACAGAGAGTCTAGAGACAGTTGATCATCTTCCTGAAGAGAAAACATTGTGAAGGCCTTCTTGGGCAACCCTGGTTACTTTGTGTATTTGTCTTCCCTCAATGAATTCAAATTATTCTTTTTAAATGGATCTTGACAGGATTGTCTTTATCCTTCAAGCTATAGTTTTTGTAATAACTTTGTAAATGTTATTGCACAAAGATATTGGTTGGAATTCATCAAAGGATTTAGGGTTTTCCCCCTTTGGGATAAGAGAAATAAATGTAGAATTGAAGGTTTCCAAGGCACTACCTTGATCCTTTGATTCATTTACCACTTCCAGCAGAGCTTGCCTTATCACTTCAAACAACACCAAGAAAGCTTCAAAAACCAAAACATCAAGCCCTTGGCTTTTGTCTTTCTGGACACTTTTCAACACCTCCTTCAACTCTTCTAGAGTGACTTATGCTAGTAAATATTCAATGTCATCTTCCCTGACATATCTTAGGAATAAATAAAAAACCCGTAATATATCCTCAATGGAGCTTTGTGGGGATTCCTTGAAAATTGATTGAAAATGGGACTTTCCCATCTCTATTAGGCACTCAAAGGAAGACACTTCTCTATCTTCTGGGTTTGTCATTCTCCATATTGTGTTTTGAGTCTTTCACCCTTTTGTGTGTTCCTAGAAAAATTGGTGTTTTCGTCTCCACATTCAAGCGAGACCGCCCCACTCTTAAGGCGTCATGTTACCTCTCTCGCAGCAAAAATATCCTTTCTTCTTTTATCTAATAATAAAAGAGCTTCTTGGATTCTTCACTGGAAAAACCATCCTCTCTTGGATTAGCAGGACTAGCTTTTTTTTCTCATGCTTTAGATTAGTCCATGCCTTAATGTGGTCTTTAAGATTTTAGAGATTCGATGCAAACTGATTTGCCACTGAACTGCCCTCCCTAGAATTAATATTAATCTAGTGATTGTTCACCAGATTCATGAATTCCTCCTCTTGAAGCCAATAGGAGTTCATTTTTAAAGGGATTCTTGGTTTCTTACATCCTTCGTTGATTTCCAGAATAACAGGGGAGTAATCGGATTCTCCTCCTTCGTCTATCCATTGTTTAAACAAATTCAACTAGTCCAACATATTCTTGGATAACATAAAATGATACAATCATTTTTTCTACTCTATCTAGCCTTGCCTAATGATTCCTCCATGTTGGCTTTATCTTCATAGGTTCAATGTCAATAGCTTTCTTTTCACCTAGATGATTAAGAAAATATCCTAATAGAGGGTCTAGTACAACTCTGGGTCCCCATGACTTTGAATTTTCCAAGGAGAAGTTTAGGTCCCCTCATATGATCAAGTTTTCCTTTTCCAGAAGTGTGTTGGCAAATAGAGAATCACATTAAGGCTTGTGATCCCCATTTGGACCATACAAATTTACCAGGGCGAGACAAAGGTTCAATTTGATAAAAAAAATAACTCCATCCCTAGTCTATATTTGATATTCTAGTAATTCAAAGGCTTGATGCGCTAGGAAATTTATCCCAATGATAGACCATCCAAGTGGCCTTGAGCATCACCAGAAACAAACTTCTAGTAAATAAGAATGGATTCAAGAAAATTAACAACATCTGCCCCAAACCCTAAAGTTTCTTGAAGGAGAATGATGGTTTAAGGGTAAGTTTCTTAGAGGAGTTTCCAATGCTCTATAGTTAAAAGAGAGGGATTTCATCATTCCACCCTAGCTTAGGTGGCCACTGCTCTAAGCACCCCATCTATTGAGAATTTTTTCCAACAACTAGTTCAAAATGTGCCCTTTCTTTTTCTTTTGACATGTTAGATTTTATACCCCTACCCCTTTCACCACCAAAAGGGGGGTCAACCTTCCAAAATATTCCCATCAGATCCCCAAGGTAAGAGACAATATGTTGATGTCAAAAATTATGAAGGATGAAGTTTTTAGCTAGCTTAGAATCAGACATAGCCCAACGGACATGTCCCAAAGGATAAGATGGACCATGGGAGACCACATGTAGATCACAAGAAGTGCAAGGTAAGGATAAGGATGTGACCAGTGAATCAGAGGGAAAAAAAGACATATTTTCATAAACAAAACCCCATTCTTTACCCAAAGCAAAAAAATATTCGATGAGAGAGGTAATAGGAGGCTTAGAGTCCAACATATCAGTAGAGGAGGCCGCTAAAATTCCAGTAGGTTTCGGCTGAGCATGTTCACTGCCTACCAGTGTTTGAGCCATAACCTTTGCTACGTATGCATCTTGTAGAAGGTTGGGTCTCCATGTCTCCAATCTGAATGTCAGGAGGAGCATGCATGGTCTCATGTATTGGAGAGTCATATCCAAAAATTTTTATGGGTACTTTGATTGCCTCCTTCATCTATGGTTCCTTCTTAGATTTCTTATTTTTCTAATTGAACAACAATTTACAAAATTTGAGTGTGTGGCCATATTGATGGCATATTATACATTTTAATGGGACCCCTTCATAATACAGTGGCTGTAAGGACCCTCTACCATCTCCCATGTCCAACACTTCTAATAAACCTTCCCTTAAGTCTATATTCACTAGAATTCTTTCCAACGTCTTACCTTTAGTCTCTAAAAAGGTGTAGTCAACCGACAAGAAAGTCCCCAAATTGTTCCCAACATCCTTGAAGATCTCTTCCTTCCATAGCTCTAATGGTCAACCCGGGAGCTGAACCCAGACTGGTGAGACATCCAGTCTTTCTCTGTTTGCATCAAAAAATAGTGTCCATAATTTGAAGATGATTGGAGTGTTGTTCAGGCAATCCTTTCTGCAGACAAAAACGATCCCTCTATTCCTATGATAGGATCTAGCAACAAACTAGACAAATATGTGTGAACTTTCCTAATTTATATAAGAAAATACAAATGAAGATAGATGACCTACCTCACTCTGATGCTAACGCGATTTGATATCATTCTCGATCATCTTGCTTCCAAGTTCAATCCTCTCTACACCATTGTGGATGAATATCTGCAAGGAAGATCAAATAGAGACAACATAAGCATACATAACATCATTCATTCTAACATAAACTATGTGACAGATCAAGGAGTATCACACTAAATGAGTAATGATAGATACATTTGTCGAAAGTAAACACATAATGTATTATTAATATAAAGTAAGGGAAGAATACAACCACTTAAGCCTTGATGTTGGAAGCCTCCTTTGGATGAGGTTCAAAGTCCTAGCCAAGACCTTCAAGCACTCCTTTCTCCTTAGCAATGTCAGAACCATTTAGGCATAGTTTCAGCATAAGAAGGCAACCAAGCAATAACCAACCAGTTGTGGGTAGTAGGGATCTCATTTATAGGGAAGGAGAGAGAGTTAAGGATCCATAAAAGGAGGGAGAGGTTCCACAACTCAAGGGAAAGATCCATGAAAGTAGGATCAAAGACTAAGAATGGGATATCTCAATCTAATCCTTATTCACTTGCAACTAGCTCGTCGTTCTCTAGGCTTCTAGTAAGAGAAGCTTCTCCTCTGCTTTAGGAAAAACTGCCTGAAGAGTTTTAATGTGGGTTTTCGTTATAAAAGTCACACTAACAGTGCTAGGTCATAATAGTGCAACAAGTTATCAGCATGGGTCTCCAGTGGTGCAAAATGCATTGATCCTGACAACTAGGTTTTTATGCAAGTTTCTTCAAAACTCTTTCAGGGCAAATTTTCTTCTCTTCTTCAAGGATGCTTGTGTATATGTTTCATGGTGAATACACTGAAAATTTTTGTCATTTTGACGCTTCAGGATACAAGATGGGAAGTGTGACAAAATATTGTGTAACATATGCCCCCTAAAGCATGAAGGTAGAATAGGGAGTGATGGGTGAAACGCTTTATAAGTCAAGGCAAGGACCCGGAGAAGCATTGTCGGGAGACCTGAAAATCAAGCATGATACAATATATATGACATCTCTGATGTAAGTATGCCTAATAATATATCACTGAATAGGTATCTAATAATACATGAATCCATGGGATGGATGCACCCATCCGAATAGAAAGGATCATGTGTAGGGATCCACGGCATGGACCCAACCATCCGAATAGAAAGGATCATGTGTATGGATCCACGGCATGGACACAACCATCCACATAGAAGGAATCATGTGTAAAATCATGAAGAACTAAGAACTCCACGCATCCTGGATTTACTAGACAAAACCCAGGGTCTTCATCTCTATGTCGATCCAACCACGGTACGAATTCCAACATGTGAATAAATGTGTCGGAGTCGAACATGGCAGAAAACCACCTAATTACGAGTCAATGATGGAAACTGTTAACAGGTATGAGATAAACCACTAATAATGACAATGGATCTCAAGGTACAACAACACAACCCACGAGTGTGAATAAGGAAGCTGAAGTCAAACACTCACAGAATCATTCAATCGAAGGCCAATGATGTGAACTTATCGTCGAATGTGAAGAACCTGTCATTGAGACATGAAAGCTCCAAAGTACTGAAAGGGAGTTTCTAGACCATCTTCTTGGATAATGAGTTGGAGTCGACAGGAAGTGATCTGTTGCAAGAGGGCCATAATTTTTTCCACATCTTTGACAAGAAACATTGGATTTAGCAGAGTTGGTAAGTGTGATTCAGGATTGTTGTAGAAAATTCAAACAGGGTATAAGTGGTTCGAACTACAAACGGGACTTCTCTTGAACATATCGACGACAAGACTCTGGACTTTGGCAGCACTTGACTTAACATAGGATCAAAGGTCATGATAACGATAGGATATAATCAAATGAGAGGTAAATGGATTCCAAAAACCCAAAAAGGAAAGTGATGAAGTGAGGATAACCTAAACCCGACACGAGCAACAGATAAGTATCATGCTCAAGAGTGACATGTTGCCTTTATACAAAATATAGGACATGTTTACTTCCATTTTTCTCCATTATTTATAGCGAGTACCTCATTATTGCAAGCTTGAAGAGGATATCATATGCTTGTCGTATAAGTTCATCCTTTGTATGAATCCATCTTAGTATTTTTAATAAGCCCTAAGAAGGAGTATCTCGGTCTTGTCATGGTGACAAGTACTTCGTCGTTTCAGTTTTACGAGTCTAATGGAGGGGTAACTCGACATCTTTTTCATGTTTAGAAAGTTTTAAAAAGAGGCAAAAAGGAAACTCCAGAGATCCCTTTTCGTAGATAGTCTCTCAAATTCGGAAAGGTAGAAAAAATATTCAAGAGAACCTCTTAGCCATGTGGGACTAAGGTATTCCTTTTTTGTACATTAGTCTATCTCAATCCAGAAAAGGGTTAAACTTATACTAAGTAGATGTCATTTCATTTACTTTAACGAGTTCGAAATGAAAAGTACTCGAGAACATTTTCATATTTCGAGATTCAAAAAAGATCTGAAAGATGACTCGGGGGGTTCCTTTTTCGTTTTATTTTCACGAGTCTAAAAAAAGAGAAAAAAAAAAAACTCAATATTTCAATCAAAATCGATTACCATTGCCAATAAGCCATAAATTGTCGCTACACATGTGAACAAATGTTACCTGATTCGAGAAGAATATTAAAATATAGGTAAAATATGCCCTAAATGGTAAAAACACTTTAAAAAGCTTATACAAAATCAAAAAGTATAAACAAATTTACCATTTACCATTTTTCAATTTGGAGAGCACATTTTACCCAAAATCTCCTCAATCTTCAGGTGAGGAGTGCGACCGATCCTAGGCACTGTTTGACGAACTGTTTGTTGCAGGGAAGAGATATGTCCTTCATCTACATTTTAACAATATTTTTAAGTGATTTAATCTGTAGGATAAGTAGTGAGGGAGGCTTGAAGTTTTGTTTTTATGTTGAGGGCGATCAGTGTGGCTTTTATCCATTAGACCTACACTACTCTCCCTAAGCTCAATGGTGCCATCATGCTGGAAGCGCAGAAATTTTTTTAAACATATGTGCTAGTGCTGTGAATCATTTTTTTTCAATAAATCTCTGAAAATACTGACTGTTCCATAGGAGCTAATAAAAACTTTATTCATTGATGTTTCACAAGTTATTTGATGGAGAAAATGGCTATTGAGTGGAAGGAGAGAGGTCATTAAGAAGAAGATCATCAAGCAACACAAGTTCTAAATTGCATAAGGGCTCTTCGGGCATGTGGATTACTCAAATTCTTCTATATCCCTCGGATCAAAACCCGGATGGAATTACTACAACACTTGGTAGAATGGTAGAATGTAGACTGCCAGATGTTCATCATAGGAGACCAAGAGCTCGAAATAGAAATTACAGACATCTATTTCATCACAGGTTTGTTCAGGAAGGGACAATGAGTTTAGTTTTCTGGTTCTCATACTAGAGGAGAGAGTATTGATATGTTGATAGCTAGACATTGCCCAAGTTGCTACAAGACAAAGAGCGGGAAGATTGATATCAAAACTATCAAAAACCTCCCATTGAGAAAAAATTTACTTACTATAGCCTGAGTAGCTCGGACTCGTCCTCTACATGAAGTGAGTAAGTCTCACTTCCAGTATGCAGTAGATTGTATTAGTCCTACAGTGTTCAACTGGTGTGAGGCATTACTGATCAACATGAAGGACCAGCTCAATAAATGCAGAGGCTTAAGTAGTTTGGCTACGAATCGATCTTGGTGACATGCTTCCTAAAGTGTGTCCCATTGTTCAGGTATCAGTGGATAGAGGCAGAAGCTCCTGGACCCATGGATACACTACTACTGAGGTGGGTGAGTTGATTCCTTGTCATGGAGGTGGTCAACATATGTCCTTCCCCCCAATGTTCTTTGGATGGATATGCTAGTAGATCATTATGGTAGACCATTGGGCCTATGCCGGTATAGATTTTCGAGGAGATCCTGATCTCCCACTTCCACCTAGAGCACAGTGGACTGACTCAGGTAAATAACTATATTTTTAGGTTTTTTTAAAAAATTATGTTTTTTATTATGTGAGTTGAGATTGAATCTTATGATATTTTGTAGATGTGGGACCAGAGAGACCTCCAGGGGTTTATCCAATTGCAAGGATGGGGTCACATCAGATTGAGGATGCACCCTATGAGGAGGGATTTGATCCCGTGGTAGAGCTGGAACGCAACCTAGAAGCCTTGACGAGAGGCATTCCAGAGTATGTGACTATTGATGAGGTTCCACTCTGGTATTAGAGGCATACCATAGGAGTGTCATCTAGACTGTGTCGACTGTTAGGTCGAGTTATTATGGTTGTTTCATGATATCATGAGCACCATGTTGGCGGATAGCCATGTCTCTAGTTTCATTTTCTGAACTTATGTAGGCTCGAGAAACCATGTGTCTTAGAACACAAATTTTGATTTTTGATGTAATAAACATTTTGAAAACCTTATATATATATATATTATATATATATATATATTATATATATATATATATATATATATGTACAGGTTTTACCCTATGTACTTGATGTTCCTATTATGCCATGGTTTTCATTTTTACATACGCTACAGATGTCGATCTAAAACATAGTTAGCTAATGTATCTGTCAATGTTTTTAGATTTCTTGGAATGTGTTGATATGTGATGTAATAAAAATTTCTTTCCAAGATACAAACACACAAATTCATCCTTAAAATGTTATGGTTTCTAACATAATAATGTCTATTTAATTATAAAACAATGAGTTGTGAATCAAGTTTAACAACTAACGCCCTAATACCAAGAGAAATAGCTTCTGACAATAGTTTGATAACGCACTATATTCAAATATTTTATTAGTTGTCTAAGCTAAATAGATACCCTATAAACTCACTAACTCATCATTGGGAGCAAAGAGTGCCCACACAACAGTATATAGATTCTATGTACTATGGGAAGTGCCATCAGTGAAACCGACATAAGGAAGAGGGTTCGTCGACATTTTCAAACCAAGTGGAACACACGGTAAGTAGGGGAAAACATGTTTGAAAAAATGAAAACAATCACACCAAAAGACTGCACACTAATGAAACACACACTAATGTACAAAGTATCCACGTAAAATCAAGCATAATACTTTTTAAGGTAGAGCCCATTATGGGGCTCAGACAACTGATTTCCATCATAGTCCACTAACTCATATGCACCCTTTTGTAATATTTGTTTAACAATATAGGGTCCATGCCACATGGGTTCAAACTTTCCAGCACCTAATTTTTTGTTAGCTTGATCATACAGCAAGATCAAGTCACCTTCTACGTATGTACGAGGGGTCACGGTTTTATCATAATGAGCTTTTACTCGTCTCTTTTGAGCCTCAATTACCAATGCATCAATTTGGCGAGTCTTGTCAAGACGTTCTAGATAAAGAAATCATCCTTCCTCAAGTGAAGTACCACGAAGTAGCTCGACAACTAGCTTTAATGATGGGATTTCGCATTTGATGGGTATGGTGGCTTCCAAACCATAAACCAATTGGAAAGGTGTGAATCCAGTTGTTGTTTTGGTCGCGGTCTGATATGCCCATAAAGCCAAATAAAACATGAGATGCCAGTTTTTTTGGTGCATCCCAATGGTTTTTTGAAGCATAGTGACCAAAAATTTGTTGACATCTTCAACTTGGCCATTGGCCTGTGGGTAATATGAAGTTGAGCTATCGTGACGTAAGCCCAACTGAGCAGTGAGTTCTATCATCATGTGATTTTGGAAATGGGAGCCATGGTCAGCGACTATTGCTTGTGGTACACCGAACCAAACTATAACATGGTTGAATAGAAATAGAGCCACAGTTTGACCATCGTCATTTTAGGTAGGCATCGCCTCAACCCATTTTGTGAAATATTCAATAACAACGATGATGTATCCATGCCCCCCACCTAAGTGAGGGTTACAAGTCATAAAATCGCCCCATTTGGAAAATGGTCCAACGATGATAACTAGGTGTAAGGGAGTGGGTGGGGTTTGTTGTTTCTAGTTGTAGATCTGGCAAGCATGACATTTTTGGACTGCAATAATTCAATATTTGAAAATAGAACGCCAAAAATAATCATCATGAAGGATATTTTGAGCAGTAGCATATCCTAACATATGACCGCCACAAGATCTAGAGTGGAAATCACCTAAATCTTTCTCAACTTCCTCATACGTCAGACACCCTCGAAGGACTAAATCCACACGATAACGGTATAAGGTATCCCCAATAATGCGATAGGGTTATGATTGGTGCCAAATTTGACATCGTTTAGAGCGAGATAGCTCTAATATAAAGGTATGAGTTTGGATATATATGACGATATCTTCATACCATGGATCGTGGGTGCTAATAAGGAAGAGAGATTCATCATGAATCAACGCATCATTTACAATAGTGATGTTGGCAGAGGGAAGGTCACAAATCAATTATAACCTTCTACCATCGAATATATTCCAAAGTATTTGGGGACTTCTTGAGAGGAGGGGAACCAATATCTTTCCAACATGATAAGGACATAATGCATGTCGAGGCCCCTTCATCAATAGCAATTTGGTGAATGGTTTTTCCCATGACCACAACTTGTATGAGAAAAGCAAGTTGAGGTGGTAAGTGAGGGACATGGTTTTCAAGATCAAAAGTGATCAAGCTAGAATATGTGGGATCAATTCCTCCAATTGCAGATAACAAATCCTTTTTGTTGTGATGGACATGTCTGAAGGACTTCCAAAGCCGGCATCATCAAGGGTGCTTGAGCCAAACCTTCTACAATATTTTAGTGTTGGGCAGCTCACACATTGGGATTGTAAGACGATTTTCGAAGGAAACCTTTAGGGGGTGGTCGGATTATGGAATCAGTACAAGGTTTCTCGATATGGAGAGGATCAGAATTGGGTGAAGTGGAGGAAGAGGTTATATCAGTGGCATCTCTCTCCACCACAGGTCTTTTAGGATGTGGATAATATTTTGATCTGGTGGCTATGAAAATAGGTTCTGAGCCACTCATGAACACCTGAGAGCTTCCAGAGGTCTGAGTGTGGGGTTGGTCTACCATTTGCATCTGTTGAGTTGGGAAAGGTTCCTTTAGCACAGTTGGCGTCTTTGTGGTGCCTTTAAGAAGCTGACTAACTTCGGCACATCAAGGGCAATCCTTAATATAATGATCTTCATCACAAATAAGGCAAGGATATTTAGGCTTTTGTTTTGATGAATCGACAATTAACGTTTTTAGGGAACGTTGTTTAGGGGTGTCCTACTTAACTTTTCTTGTTCCCTTTTTCTTTCCTTTTGAGGATTTTTTGCGACGGTATTCTGAACAATATTTACCTCTGAGGTTTGACCAGTATTGGATGTTGCAGCATCCCAAGTAGATTTAGGTTTTGTAGAAGCAATTGGGGTACTACTAGACTGTTGGGTGATAGATCCAATGATACCATCAATGGATGGTGTATCTGTGGGTGTGGAAGATGCAGGACCAGTCGAAGGTCATTGGGCACCGAGTAGGAGTTCATACAACGTTCCATATTGTGAATAGACAAGAGCCAAATACTTGGCACGGGTGATGGCTTGTTCCTCAGTTACATGGCCACCCATAGCTATGTCTTTAGAGATAGGAGGGATGAATGATTTGGTAAACGATTCAGTCAAAAGTTGATATGGATGTCAAATTTGATGAGACGATGTCTACATCTCCATTCATGGATATGATCATAGATATGAGTGGAAATTGTTTGTTGAAAACATGTTAAGGGATGGGTTCTAATCTCATACTGGACAAGAAATTGGAAATGGGTGAGGAGAGCCATGGCCAAAGTGTTGAAATCTTGGAAGGCACCTCGAGGGAGCTCAATGTACCATTTAGCTGTAGCACCCATTGAAGTGCACTAGAAAAGATGCAACCGAATTGAATCATCAACCCAAGAGTTAGAGGAACACCAATGGTGGTAAGTCATAATGTGCAGTTGAGGGTCTTCTCCATATTTAACATCGAAATTTGGAAAATTACTAGGTATTTTAGTTGGAACTGAAGGCCAATACGATGAGTGAAGTATTGGGTCATTTGTAAGTCGTGACACATCCGACAATTCCAACGTTGCCAAGAATGGCAGTTGTGGATTATATGGGGTGTAAGGTCTCTTTTATGTACCAAACTGAGTATTCCAACCTTGTCGAGTTTGGGTCTGCCCCCACTGTGGTGGGTTTTTTCCATAAGGTGGTTGACGATATGGAGGTTGACCATAGGGAGGTTGACCATATGGAGGTTGACCATAAGGAGGTTGACCATATAGAGGTTGGCCATAATGATTCTAGTGACCATACTGGATGTATTGATTCTTTGAATCAAACTGACCATATTGTTGTTGGTAAGGTCCTTGTTTCATTTGTTACGACTATGGTGGTGGTTGTTGGTAAGGTCCTTGTTGGGATTGGTAGGAAACCTACAATTGTGGTTGCAGGTAAGAAACCTACGGCTGTGGTTTCGGGTAGGTTCCTTGTTGTAGTTGGATAGGAATATGTGGCAGCAGAGGAGGATTACCAGTCCCATAAGCATATTTCATTTGAGGACCTGCTTACTGATAAGGAGTTTGGAGTTGTTGAGAGCCAGTAGGAATATATGGTTGTTGGCATGAAGGTTGAGTCAAGGGGACTTGGTGACCTTGTAAAGGGGTCCCCGTGACATTACCTGATACAGGTGGAAATGGTGTTCCACTTGGATTAGAAACAACACCAATGGATTGACTTGCCCCTAATATGGGAGAAGGGGGTGAATATTTTCCACTAGAAGCAAGAGGTATGTAGGGCAGAGGTATTTCCCCCCCAAATAGTGGAGCAGATGAACTATAGGTAGTCCACTCACATTAGGGACTGTAGTTACCATGGCTACAGTAGGAGGAGCAGAAAGATTATGAGGAACACATGTTCCACCTACCGACATTATAGGTTAGGTATGGGTTTGTGTAGTTACCAGCATGTTTGGAACAAACAAGCTAGTAGTAGGAGTGACACCAGATGACCAAATAATATTATGAAATATTGAAGTTGCACCATAATTTTCAGAGAAAGCATCGTTCAGAGAGCTATAACCCGGTGGGACCAAGGGTGAACTATAAAATAGAGGTGTACTTGGCCCACTCATCATGTAGAGAGCGGAAACATAAGGGAAGCCTTATGGAGGGAGAAGTAATAAAGGATCAATCTCAATGCTTCGAATATGAGTTCCAAAAGTTTCCACATAAACATACTAGGGTGTTGACCCCATAGGTGGGTTATCACCTTTTGTTTCCATGGTTAGGAACTCGAGTCTCTCTAGGAGAAGGACTCAAAGGTATGTTAGGATGTATCAAAAGGAATATACAGGTGCGGAGGTGAAAAATATATAGGATCTATACGATCTGATTCAAAGAGTGGATTAGGAGGAAAAAGTAAGAACTCTGAAGTAGGTTGAGGACTAACCGGAGGAGAGTCCTGAGATGAGCTTACTAACTTCGGCAGTGGTCGTGAAGCAAGGGGTTGGATACTTAGGACAAGAACAAGTTCAACACCTTGGTTTTCAATGGATTAAGGCTCAACAGTATCAGAACCTACAACTCTAGGTGCATCAGGTGCATTAGCATCTCCATTGATATTCAGGGTCTTGTTTTGGACTCCTTGTGGTTCTACCACAATGTCTTTTTAGAAAATAAATCATTAATGTGTGTTGGTGAATGCTTTGGGCTTAAATCCTATTTACAATTAACCATTAATGTTGAGGGAAAAAGGAGTTTTCATTTCACAGGTATATGTTATTCTGTGGTCAATTGATTTTAGAAATTAACAAAAAGAAATAAATCAAAAAGGGGTAAACTAGGCATGAGGGTTTACCAAGCAACCATGAACTACGATATACACCTTGGCGAACCAAGGACTTAACGTATGGTAGCCAATCTCCCTGAATGTTGTGTTCGGTGTATCATGGTATACAAGGCAGCAGACTTGATTGCCTATGGATGGATAGCAACCTATTAGGGACTCCAAAAATATACGCAATGATACATGGGAGTGTAGTCTGTAGTAGTGTTTTCTAATACATAACCGTTCGATGAGAGTGTTTCTATATACTTACCATGCATGGAGCGCCTCCGATATACCCAAAAGTACTGGAGAACAGTCTTATACACTTCTGTATGTGGAACGAGATTTCACCCCTAGGATACAATGTTGGCAAACAATGAAAGCTGCTATGTTTAATGGCGCGGGAACATGTCTCTAGCCTAGACCTCTAAATGTTTTCATTAATGACAAATTCTCCTTAGGTTAATTGAGGTAAATTTTAAGTTGATCTTCAATTAAGTTTCGGTTTTAAGGCTAAAAGATCGATGTCCCCTGAACACCTATGATGCAACTAGTATGAAAAAAATGATTCTTTTCAATTCAATGAAAGTTATCTAGCATAGAGAAGAGGTTCAAACATTGATACAACAACCAAGTATGCAGCAAGCAAATATTCACTAACATGTTGTTACATGAATTGTTCACTTTTATTTTTCAATGAATGAGAATGCACTTCTTTTCATCTTTCAGAACTAAGAAATGTAATCTATGCTCAATTATGATCCCAAAAATGACTTTTAAATGCAATTCAACCTAATGGAATTCGAAAAGGAAACTTTAAGATGAAAGTTAAGCAAATGCAAATGTGATTTCTTCTATGATTTCCAAAATAACTAATAATGCTTTAATAAAAAACAAATAAATATTCCTTCCACACGCAAAAACAACAAACAATAAATCCAATTGACCTAAAGACTCAACCATAATTCACTTTCACTACTTCTAGCAATGGGATGGATTTTGTAAAGTAATCGGAAACCAACAAAAACACTGACAAATCCAAAGTACACGAAGTAGGATGATACTTCAGAGATCAAGACACGCTAGAACTTTATGAGTGAAACTCTAAAAATTCTTAAGCTTTAAGGATCAGCGTGAGTGTAACGGTCAAAACCCGTGCTGATAGGGCTTTCGACGCTATTGTTATTGAAAAAAAAGTGTTGGCAGTGCAACTGTTCCTAGATAAAATGTGTTGGGCAAGAAATAATTGGAAAGATAAAAATAATTTCAAATACAAATCTAGACTTGACACTCTAAAGGACAAACTACTCAGAATGCAAAGCCATAATGAACCTAAATTACATATTACTAGGAGGTTGGCCAAACTAAACAAAAATACAAAACATAAAAAGGAGGTTTGAAGGACTATAAGATCCCTAGTGGAGTCACCATTTTGTTGTGCAGCCAATCCTTTTTGTGGATAGAAACAATCCCTCTAGTCCTATGAGAGGATTTAGCAACAAACTAGACAAATATGTGCAAACTTTCCTAGTTTATATTAGAAAATACAAAGGAAGATAGATGACCTACCTCACTCTGATGCTAACGCCCATTGATATTGTTCTCGATCTTCTCGCTTCCAAGTTCAATCCTCTCTACACCATTTTGGATGAATACCTGCAAGGAATATCAAACAGAGACAACAAAAGCACATAGCATAATTCATTCTAACATAAACTATGTGATAGATCAAGGATTATCACACTAAATGAGTAACGATAGACACATTTATGTAAAGTAAACACATAATGTATTATTAATAGAAATTAAGGGAAGCATACAACCGCTTAAGCCTTGATGTTGGAAGCCTCCTATGGATGAGTTTCCAAGTCCTAGCTAAGACCTTCAAGCACTCCTTTCTCCCTAGCAAAACAGGAAGCATTTAGGCATAGTTTCAACATAGGAAGGCAACCAAGCAATAGCCAACCAGTTGTGGATAGTAGGGATCTCATTTATAGGGAAGGAGAGGGATTTTAGGTTCCATAAAAGGAGGGAGAGGTTCCACAATTCAAGGTAAATATTCATGAAAATAGGATCAAGGACCAAGAATGGGATATCTCACTCTAATCCTTATTCACCTATAACCAGCTCATCGTTCTCGAGGCTTCTTGTAAGAGAAGCTTCTCATCCACTTTAGGAAAATATTGCCTGGAGAGGTTCAATGTGGGTTTTCCTTACAAAATCCACACTGGCAGTGCTAGGTCAGCATAGTTCAACAAGTTAGCAACACGAGTCTCCAGTGGTGCAAAATGTGTTGATCCTGAAAACTAGGTTTCTTATGCAAGTTTCTTCAGAACTCTTTCAAGGAAATTTTTCTTCTCTTCTTTAGGGATGCTTTTGTATATGTTTCATGGTGAATACACTAACAAATTTCTTCATTTTGATGCTTCTGGATAGGGGACGATAAGTGTGACCAAATATTGTGTAACATGGATTCAAATCAATACTCCACACTTGCTGAGAAATGGCAAGGGCTTCCTCATGGGTTTTAAAAATATAGCTATATCCACCATTTTGCTAGCAAAAAAACATCGAGAGGGTTGTGGATAATTGGATTTACTTCCATTGTAACCCAATCCTCCAGAGTTTTGATGTTAAATTTTTTACCCCTCATTCGGCCAATGAGTTTTCTATCTACCATCACTGTCACTTCCTACACTTGGATGTCCGCCCCCAAAATTAGATTAAATTTTGTATGGGTATTCTTCCTTTTTATGACCTTGTTAGGCTCTTCCTTTCCTATTTAGATTTAGGCCCTTAATTTTTTCTAGGTAAGGCCCTCACCTCTATTAACTGCCCCTTCTCCTCCCAGAGGTTAATTGCCCTCGATTTCTTGATCAGTGGTAGAAATAAGGTTTTGGGGAGAATTTCCTAGAGTTGAAATGAGACCTTCATTCAAAATTGACACTGAGGGGCCAGAAACAGGAACAACATGCACCAATTGAATCAAATCCTCCAAATATCTATTATTTTTTTCTCCTTTAGTTCCTAAACCACATGGAGGGCGGGATAAATTTACCTTCCTGAATATGTGTGTGGACGTAACTAAGCATATGGGTACAATCATATATGGAGGTGTTGGAGCTAAAAAAATTCCCCAAATATCCTCTACTGGTGATTTTTTCCCTAGGTTGACTTGAGGGAATGACCGCATCTTTCCCTAGAATAACATTTGTTTGAGATGATGTCTCTTCTGCCAGCATGTCCTTTCCCCAAAACATTGACGAGCCTTGATCCATGGGAGGATTTTATTTGGAGGTGAATCCTCCAAAAACCAATCTCCTTGAATTCCAAGAGGCTATAAGTTCTTTCACTCTTCCAAATATTGGACTTCCATTACCTTCCGCCCTTTCGTAATGAATGATATCCTCCATATCCCTTCTGGAAACTATCAAAACGGATGCTAGGTTGGAAAATTGTGACCCCACTAAAACCCCAATACCTACTAGCCATACGATTTCTTTCTCTAGTCAATAACTGATGTGATTCACAAAAAAATCCTAGTTGACTCCTCTCCCTAGCTGTGTGGAAACAAAGACTGGAAGGTTAAAAAACATGGATTTTTACTGTAGGGGGAAGGGGATTTTCCCCTTGGTTAAAAATTATAATACTAGACATATACCATTCTCCGCAGACCTCAATGGTTTAATTGTTTCCATCTATGAGTTTGTCCCTTTGCAATATTTGTTTATGGCCATTCTATATCACAGTCTATTTTTCTCCTATCATTGAGCTTAACTTAATCATTTCCCACTCTTTTGATTTCGACTAGCTTCTAGCCCCAAGAGCTTTTTAGAGGATTCACAAACTTTGCTTTTAAATGGTACCAATTGTTCATTATCTTTACCATGCACATAAATATCTTGTACTTCCTCTAAATTTGTTGGCTTAGACAATTTTTGGGTTATAGATAGACTCTTACCTGCTTCTACCTCCTTTTCATCCTTCAACTTATAGATTAGAAGACCTAAACAATAGTTTTGGTTCTTTAGTTTGGAGATATGATCCACCAATTGTGATTTTTCCTCTTGAGTTTCTAGTAACTATGTTGTTTGAATAGGATATGATTTATGTATGTTAAGTTTAGACTCAAGAACCCTTATCTCTAAATAATTGTGTTTTACCAAGGCCTTGAAAACCTCCTCATTCTTTTTATTTTTTAAAATTGTCTCTAATGTTACTATTTTACTCTCTAAATCTTGGATTCTAACCAATTTAGATCTATTTATAATATGTTCGTGTCTGAGTTGTTCCATAAGCTTGGTAACAATTCTTTGGAGTTTACTAACATCAAATATAGCTTGAATCAAATCCTTGGAAACCGTATACCCTATTTATCTATGCCACTACAACTTATCAATCATTTTATTAAGGTCAATTTTACTTCTAGTGGCTTCAAAGATAAGAAGGTTATTTTGATCTTTACTTTGGGTAGATTTTGGCTATAAAATAACCATACCAAATACTCCTTTTTGGTAATCTATTGAAGATAGAAATCTAGGTGCCACTTGAACTTTGTAAAACACTTGTGGGTATTCATATTTTCTCCCCTTACTATCTTGTTTGTATATTTCAAAAAATATTTCTAGGTCAACTCTTGTTGAGGTTTTTTTATTTTAGTCCTAGATGGTCACTCATTTATTTTATAGCTTTTGGCTATGAAATAACCATATCAAATACTCCTTTTTGGTAATATATTGAAGCTAGAAATCTAGGTGCAACTTAACCTTTGTAAGAAACTTGTGGGTATTCATCTTTTCTTCCCTTACTAGTTTTTTTCAATTAAAGTTATTTCAAAAAATATTTCTAGGTCAATTATGGTTGAGTTTTTTTTGTTTTAGTCCTAGATGGTCATTAATTTTGAGAAATTTTCATCATGGATCTTTGAGTACTTAATTTGTCAAAACATTGCCCCAAAATTCATTTAAATCCAACTACTTCTCTAGATCTTGGTTAAGAATTATCATCTTTGAAGATAAAACTATCTTAACAACATTATTTTTGTCTTTCATTTCAACATTATCCATTAGGTCTTCTAGTCTAGTTTTCTTTTGATTTAGTTCACTTGATTGATTAATGACAAACTCGTTTGTTTGATCCATGATAGGCTCTCAACTCTATTTATTTTACTTTTTTATGCATTTGATCATGTTTTTGAGGCGTATCAATCAAAAGTCCCATGTTTTCCATTGATGTACATGAACCTATGTTTACTGCCATGGTAGTAATAGAATTTGGTATAGTTTCAAATTCACCTAGAGTTTGACCACAATCTAGCATGATCAATTTAGAAACTTCATGTTTATACTTCTTTGAAATTTGAAAATTGATTCCTTCTTTACTTCTAGTTTTTTATTTATTGCAACAATGTATCCTACAAAATGTCTTGAACATCTTTCTAGCTTTCTTTATTAGCCAATCTTTTAATTTGTAAATTTGTTTCATGAATATATGGAGTTGATTTAATCAAAACTCTAAGGGTAAACATTTTATGATAAGGATCATCCTTCAATGATTCCCCCTCTTCAAAACCTATGGATTTTAACTTGTTTTCAACAAAAGGTAATGTTTATTTGCTTTTGACTACACAGGAGAATACCTCAACTGGTAAAGAAAAAGTAGTTTTCTAATTTCTAAGACCAAAATGTGTTTGATCATAATTAAATCACTATCAAATTTGTTCTCAATAAAATCCTAGGAGTTAAAAACATAAATAGGAGATAAGGCTTAACTTAATATATATGAAGCCTAATAACAGTAGTCCTCAAATATATAGCAATCCCCTACATTGGTGTCAAGACTTAATTGAAGCAGATGCTTACATTGTAGAAACAATTTTGATGGATGATCACCATGAAGAATTAAGTAGTTGTGTACATGAGTTTATCAATGAAAGTTTTAAACCCTACATTTTGAGCATGTTTTCTAACAAGATATGTCCATTTTATTACAAGAAAGGAATCAAACTTATCAGAGTCCAAATATCCAAAATTTTAATACTGGGAATGGAACATGAGATGCACAAGTTATAATTAGTAACTAAAACATTTAATTGATGGAAAATGAATGCATTGATTGTGAATTTCATCAAATAGAAATTTCAGCACATATTTATTTCTCTATAGGTTCTTTGAATGGAGGAAAAATGTGTCCCATGATTCCTAGAACTCGCTCATCTATATTGTCATCATTGTCATATCAAATATGAGTAAATCATTGAAATAACTTATTTGTTTCGCTTAGGAAAAATGAAAGATTTAAAAGGTATAATAATCTAAGGTCTAGTATATTTCTTGGGTAGGATACAAGTCAATAATTTTATTACTCGTGGTGGGGTTACGATTTTGAACTTAGTGGCCAAGGATTCATCATACAAAAAATTATTATTCTCAAAGAGCTTTAACATCTCAAAAATAGTAGCAAGGATCATGAGAAGGATTACTTAAGGTCCATGTTTCGACATCACTACTCGATCAAAGGACTTATAGAAATAGGCACACATGTGGACAAATTCTAGAACACAATTGTTGAAAATTGATTGTCATTGATGTCAACGTTAGTAGTGCCAAAAGAAGTCTCACTTTAGTTTATCAAAATAACAAGGAAAATCAAGTTTATTGGGTTCAATGACATCATCATTTGATTCTCCTTGGTGTGTCGATTCCAATAGTATATGGCATTCCTCATGCTTCATCTCAGATGCATATATATACTTGATAAAATATTGAAGCCCCCTCCTTGTGGTTAAAGTCCCCAAAATGAGACAATGTGGCAACTCATCATTGGCTAGAAAATAGCTCAAATATTGAAAGACTTAATTAAATATTTTGAGGTCAAATTTGGTTGCATGAAAGGACACTTTTCAAGAGAATATTATCAAAATATAATTTAGTCTCCAAGTCAAATTCAAATTTAATTTTAAATACATCTCCCTCCAATTTTTTGGCTCCAAGGATTATTCAAATTTGAAATTCAAAATTAGGTCGGTTTCCCTCCCTCGTTACAAATCAACTTGCCCTCTAGAAAATATCTTGACCTATATATGTACAAGGCTAATCTACCCTCAAACGAAATGAAGATCTGAGGCATTCAATGAAAATATGCTGGTGTCTATTTGTGGTCTTTGAGTAGTCAAGTGAATGTGTGGGAGAAGGTCAAAGATCTGGAAAAACATTTGACTTTTTAATATTTATATTTTTGGCTCACGGTTTTGTAGGGGCATTGATTATTGTTTGAGGTCATCTGAGATCCAAAATCCATCTTTTTATGTGTTTTTGTGGGCTTTCTCTTATATTACTCCTACGCAGACCCTAATGCTCGACTTTTTGAGGCCAAGCTTTCAAGCAAGCCTCTGAGGTTGATATAAGAATTATATCTTTTGCCCTTTCTAGGTTATATTTGCAGTCATTCTATGGCATGTTTGCAGCCCTTATGAGGTTGATATGAGGATTTTGTCCAAGTTTTATGAGCTCTACATAGTTGTACTTCAAACTAAATTAGAGGTATATCTTTGTGTATGGTTTACATCAATTCAATCATTTGGAGCATAATGTTTTGAAGTCTATCTGAGGACTATGACAATAATATATTGCAAGCCATTGAAAGGGTAGTACCTATCTAAAGCAGATGAAGATGCTTTGAAATAGATCCAAGCCAACTTCTTGTGCACATTTTGTTGGGGTAACGTTGGTGAATTATTGGGTTGTTTTGATATTGTGACAAGCCATAATTGTGCCCTACATCAGAAGTATTATAGGCAGGCCTAATCTCTGTGATCAAGGAGCAAATTCATGATATTTTTTTAGGCTCACTCGACTCTAGTAGCATCAACAGTTGATATGTGTATGGCATATTTCTAAGATGACTTTTGCGATTCAGGACTATTGTTAGTCGTTGTGTTAAGAGGTAAGTCCAGAGTTATTTTGACCTTCTTTTGGGATTGATTCTTACTATTTTGTGGCCTAGACTATTTTTTCATTAACAACTCTACCATAGTATAAGGGTACTCACAGTATGGACATAGTCTTCCTCTTGTAATCTAAGGAATAAAGGGGATGTTGACAGAAAACATTTTCAATAATATTTCATCTTGTAATGCTTTCAATAGTTATATGTTCTGCTGATATAAATTATTCTTGATCCATGACAAGTTGAAGTGTATGCTTGTTTGGCA
The DNA here is from genome assembly GCA_000404065.3 of Pinus taeda. Taxonomy (NCBI): domain Eukaryota; kingdom Viridiplantae; phylum Streptophyta; class Pinopsida; order Pinales; family Pinaceae; genus Pinus; species Pinus taeda. The sequence goes on from APFE031680834.1 coordinate 50,775, forward strand.
TCAATTTCAAAAAAAATCCCAGCTCTTGAAAGATTGTTTAACTAATATTGAAGTTTTTGGTGTCATTTAGTGCATAAGGTTTTCATTCAAACATACCTTATTTTTTCTGGACTAATTCAGAGTGTCTCTCAATATTTGATATCTTATCACAATAAAATCCTTGATCAAGCTCAGACCTCTGGAGAAGAGGCTCCATCTACAACAGTAAGAATTAAGGGTAGAAGCATCAATATATGTGAGCATAGAAGGTACACGTTAGAGCATTAGTGGAGACATTTTTAGGAAAGATCTTAATAGTCAGTGACTCATTTGATGTTCATGTTTAATTGTGACATATTTTGCATCGGCACAACTGAAAGCATCTTTGCATTAGAGACTTGATCTACTTGAATTGTTCAAATTGATAGTAAAGGATTTTATTGCTCAATGACATCATTTAGTAGTAGTTTTTTAAGAAGTATATTTTTCATTATCTGAAGCATGCATTGGCAGAAAGGGTTTCATTGAATATCTTTGTAATTGGGCCATAGTACAGGAGCCCATAAATAGTTTCTCTATTTTTATATATTTTTTCAAGGTGGTTGGGTGGTGCAAGGCAAGAGAGTGAAGTCCCCCTCAAGTTGTATCCTAAAAACACTTTAGGGTGTCAAGGTGGTGTTAGGGAAAGCTAGAGCTTGCAAGGTGTTGGGGAATCTTATCAGTTGTAGCTGATAAAACTAGGGTGTTGGAGTGTCCTTCTAGTTGGAGTTGGTAAAAATAGAGTGTAGAAGCATCCTTTCAGGAGTTGGAGCTACCTGATAAACTTCAATTCTTTTCTAGAGTACTAGGGAGTTGGGGCTTCCTTTTAGTTGAAGCTGAAGCATTTTTGTACTCACAAAATATTAGAAAAGCGTTTGTTGGTTTTTCTCTTGGAAGTGTTTCCACATAAAAATTTTGTGTGTACTACTCTTATTATGTGTTATTGATTGTTGTTCTATTGTTCATGCTCTAAAATTTTTATAACTAACTAATTGTAAGTGAAATATTGATTCACCCCTTCTCAGTATTTCCAACAATTGGTATTAGAGAAGGTTCCTCCATAAGAAATCTAACCACTAGAAGGGAGATCATGGAGAGCACAAAGGTCAAAGTTCCAGTATTTAATGGAAATAAATATGCACTCTAGAGTGGAAGGTTGAAATCATATGTTCAAGCACAAGGATCTGATTTCTATCAATATGTAAAGACTGGATATACATAACCCTCAACTCCTCAAACATATGACGTAGGTAAAAATCTTTATGATTTTAATGCTAAATGCATGAGTACTATTTTTAATGGTCTAACAAAGTCAATATATGTTAAAGTAATGCATTTCAAACCAATGAAAGATGTTTAGGATAAGCTCCAAAATATATATGAAAGGGACAAGAAGGTCAAGGAGGCCAAGCTCTAGACCTTCAGAGGACAAAATTATTAAAAAAAAAAAAAATTATTAAAAAAACGTAAAAAAAAAAAAAAAAAAAAATATTACCAATTTTCTTTTGTTAATAATAATTTTTTTCAAGGGAGCGGCGCTGAAATCTAATTTTGAGAATCGGATTTCAGCCTCGTCAAGGGCCCGGGGGGCGCATCCCTGGGCAGGCAGAGCTACACGCAGCTTTGCCCGCCCAGGGTCGCGCCCTTGGGCCCTTGGGTGGGGCTGAAGTCCAATATATCGGACTTCAACCCCGCCCAAAGACCCGGGGACGCGGTGGGCAGCTCCGTCCACCCAGGGCCGCGCCCCCCAATTCCCTGGGCAGGGCTGAAATCTGATTCTCATATTCGAATTTCTACGACGCCGACTAAAAAAACAAAAACAAAAACAATTTTAAATAATTTAAAAATAAAAATTAAAAACAACACTACAAAATTTAAAAACTATTAAAAAGTTAATTAATTTAAGACTATATATATAGTATATAAGAAAAGACATAGTTATTTAAAAATTTTAGAACATTGATATTAAAATCTTAGAAAAAATTTTATTAAAAAAAGGTAAAAAAACAAAATAAAAAAATTGGAGGGCGGGGTTGAAAATCGGATTTCAGTGGAGCGCAGCCCTAGGCAGACAGAGTTGCATGCAGCTTTGCCTACCCAGGGCCGCGGCCCCTGGGACCTTGGGCAAGGCTAAAGTCCGATATATCGGACTTCAATATCAAAATTTAGCCCCGCCCAAGGGCCTGGGGGATGCAGTGGGCAGCTCCACCCGCCTAGGGCCACACCCCCCAAGCCCCTAGGCAGGGCTAAAATCCGATTCTGCGCAGACTTAAAAATTAACAAATTAACAAAAAAATAAGGTGCATGCTTCCTTTAAGCCCCTCAGCACTATCTGTAGCTCCCTTAAGTCAATCAAGGATCTTGTTGACCCCAAAGATATGGAAAGTGTTTACTTAGTCCCTTGCTCGTATGGAACACCCTATATATTGGATAAATGGGTCATTCCATCAAGCAAAGGATCCAAGAGCATGTGACAGATATTAGGCATAATAGATCCACTCATCTACCTTAGTTGAGCATGCGTCTAATACTAAACACCACATATGTATTGAAGATTCATGTGTTTTAGCCAAAATTGATCGCTTCCATCATAGGAAGTTCAGGGAGGCTTTAGAAATTGAGAAGCAAGGTAACAATCTGAATAGGGATGAAGGTTGGAAAATCGGCAACAACTAGATCCCTGCTCTCCATTTTTAGTTTTTTTTTTTTTTTTTTTTTTTTTTTTTTTTTTTTT
>APFE031680834.1:54397-125579 GCA_000404065.3 Pinus taeda
AAGTGTCAAAAAATGTAACATTTAAAGAAGATATCCACAGTTAATACATTAGAAAATATAAAGTGTCAAAAATAAGCCCTCTAAAAAAGGGGGTTGATGTTGCATCAACGTGTTTCAAAATCAGCATAAAAATTGCTAACATTTAAAAACTAATATTTATATTTGATACATAAGAAAATTTAAAGTGTCAAAAATATGCTCCAAAAAAAATAAATGTATTTTGCACAAACACTTTTCAAAATCGGTTGATTTTTTTGCTACTTGAACGAAACGGGTAATCATATCAGTTCTCGTTTCAAAGTTTACATTGTTTGCTTCAGAATATACAAGGAGATGGTTGAGAATGAAACTGATATGCGAATCAAATGTCTTAGATATGATAATGGAGGGGAGTTCACATCTAAGGAATTGCAACACTTCTGTAAGGAATAGGGAATAAAGAGACAATTCTCAACAACAAGGACACCAAAACAAAATCAAGTCGCCAAAAGAAACAATAAAACAATTGAAGAAATAGTTAGGACCATGTTGAATGATTCTAAATTAGGTGATATGTTTTGGGTCCAGGAAGTGGAGACAATGGTTCACATTCAAAATAGGGGAATGCTTAGAAGCAATAATGACAAGACCCCATATGAACTATGGAAGGGAAGACCAGCAAATGTCAAGCACTTCAGAATCTTCGAGAGAAAATGTTACATTAAGAGGGAAGATAAGAAGATCTATAAATTTGACTATTGAGTAGACGGGGGCATATTTGCTGGTTACTCACACAAAAGTAATGCATACAAATGCTATAATTTGAGATTCAACAAGATAGTTGAAAGCATCAATGTAACATTTAATCAAGTTTGTGGAAAAAAGGACAAGCAAGGAGGCACATCTTTAGAGAAACTAGAAACAAAAGAACCAAAATAAGTGATAAAGTGAAGGAAGAAGAAGCAGAAGAACAAGAGAAGTCAACTACCAATCAAGAAAACAATTAACATGCACCATCTAAAGTTCCCAAATGTTGGTACAAAAATAATTATCAATCAGATCAGATTATTAGTTATGTAAATACAGGAATATGAACCAAAAGAAGTAGGCCAAAGCAAAGTGATCTCGCTTTCCTATCCACATTTGAGCCTAGCAGCTTTGGAGAAGATAGCCATGATGAATGTTGGATCAAGGCCATAGAAGAAGAACTAGATCAAATTGAAAAGAATGACACATGGGAATTGGTTCCTAGGATGAGGGACCAAAATGTTATTGACACAAAATAGGTCTTCAGGAACAAGTTGAATGAAAATGGAAAGGTAACCATAAACAAAGTAAGATTGGTTTGTAAGGGATATGTGCAGGTTGAAGGAATAGACTTCGAAGAGACATTTACACTAGTGGATAGGATGGAAGCTATTAGGATGTTATTGGCCTATGCTTGTTCCAGAAATATTAATGTGTATCAGATGGATGTCAAATCAGACTTTTTGAATAGAGAATTAGAAGAAGAAGTCTACATAGAGCAACCTAAAGGATTTCTACTTACTAACAAGAAAGATTATGTTTGTAGGTTGAAGAAAGCTCCATACAGTTTCAAGTAGCCTCCTAGAGCATGGTATGCTCATCTGGATAAGTACTTGTAGAAATAAGGATTCAAAAGGGGAAGTGTCGATAAAAGCTTATATATAAAAGTTGTACAAAACAACTTGACTCTCATTGAGGTGTATGTGGATGATATCATATTTGGAATAGATGATGATAGTCTAAGTAAGAAGCTTGCAAATGATATGCAGAGTGAATTTGAGATGTCTTTACTTGGTGAGCTTACTTTCTTCTTGGGTCTTCAAATATCTCAAGAAGATGATGGAACCTTTATTTCTCAATCGAAATATGTCAAAGAAATGTTGAAGAAATTTTGAATGGAATATTTTAAACTAATTGGAACTCCGATGGTGACTAGTTGTAAGTTTACCAAGGACAACATAACTAAGGAAGAAGATCAATGACTGTATAGATTGATGATTATTCGTCTATCGTATGTCATAGCTTCGAGACCAAATGAAATGCAGACAGTTCGGCATGTGGCTAGATTCCAAGCAACACTAAAAGAATCCCATGTTGTTGCAGTAAAAAGGATCCTTAGATATCTCAAGGGAACAATTTATTTTGGACTATAGTATCCAAAGGGAAATAAATTAACCTTGACAGCTTATATAGATGCAGATTAGGAAGGCAGTATTGATGATCACAAAAGCACTAGTGGAGCAACTTTTATTTGGATGATTACCTTATGCCATTGTTGAGCAAGAAGTAGTATTCAATATCCTAGTCCACAACAGAAGAAAAATATATCGCAACAACAACATGTTGTGCTTAGGTTCTATGGATGCAAAAAACTTTGTAGGATCTCCAAGTGAAGTTTGATGAGCCAATTCCACTATTATGTGATAACAGTAATGCCATAAGTCTCTCTAAGAATCCTATAATGCATTCAAAGACAAAACATATCCCTCTTATATATCACTTTCTTTGGGAGTAGGTTGCAAAAAAGAATATCAAGGTTGAATACATTGGAATAAAGGAGCAGATAGCCAACATCTTCACCAAAACTTACTCGAGAGACCTTTGAGTATCTTCGGCAAAAGCTTGGGATTATATCAGATTCGCATTGACATGCATTCCATCCATCCTAGTAGACAGGGGGAGACAAGCATGTTACCAAAAGAGAGAAGAGGGTATCTTGTAAGGGGGAGTCACCCTTTGCCATTGATGATAGAGGGGGAGAGAAATCAAAGGAAGAATATCAGAGGCATTGAGTCAGGGGGAGCAATGATCTCAGGGGAAGTACATGTGTCACCATCAATGACAAAGGGGGAGATTGTTGAAAATTGGTTACCATTGATGTCAACCCAAGCAGCGCCATAAGAAGCCTCACTTTAGTTTATAAAATTACAAGTAAAATCAAGTTTCTTGGGCTCAAGACCATCATCATTTGATCAACCTCATTATGCCAATTCTAATGGTATATGGCATGCCTAGTGATTTATCTTGAATGCACAGATATGCTCAATCAAATATTGAACCCCCCTCCTTGTGGTTAAAGTCTGTAAAATGTGATGATGTGACAAGTCATCATTGGCTAGAAAATTGATCAAACATTGAAGGAATTAATTAAATATTTTGAGGTCAAGGTTAGTTGCTTGAAAAGAGTCTTTTCAAGGGCATATGATCAAAAATTAATTTACTCTCCAAGTCAAATTCAAAATTTAATTTGAAGGATGACTCCCTCCAAATTTTTGGCTCCAAGGATTATTCAAAATTAGGTCTACTTACCTCCCATTTTACATATTGACTTGCCCTCTATAAGATACCTAGACCTCTATATAACAAGGATGACCTATCCTCAAATGCAATGAAGATTTGAAGCATTCAACAAAAATCTTTTGGTGTCTATCTACAACCTTTGAGTAGTCAAGCGAATTTGTGGGAGTAGGTCGAAGACCTAGAAATTTTTTTGACCTTTTAATCTTCATATTTTTGGCTCATGGTTTGGCGAGGTCATTTATTATTTTTTAAGATCATCTGAGATCTAAAAATTTGTCTTTTGATGTGTTTTGGGGATTTCTATTAGTTTACTCTTATGTAGACCCTGAGGCTCGACATTATGAGGCTGAGCTTTCAAGAAAACTTCTGAGGTTGATCTAAGAGTTATACCCACTGCCCTTTCTAGGTTATATATGCAGCCCTTCTATGGCATGTTTGCAGCCCTTATGAGGTTTATTTGAGGACTTTTTCCAAGCATTCTGAGTTCTACATGGTCGTATTTCAATCTGAATTAGAGGTATATCTTTGTGTATGTTTTAAACCAATTAAACTGTGAAGAGCATAATGTTTTGAATTCTATCCGAGGACTGTAACAATAATATATTGTAAACCATTTAAAGGGTTGTACTTATCGAAAGCAGATGAAGATCCTTTGAATTAAATCTAGGACATATTCTTACGCACATTTTGTGGGATAACATTGGTGAAATCATGGGTTGTTTTGGTATTGTGATAAGCCCTAATTGTATTGTACACAGGAAGTATTACAAGCAGGCCTAATCTTTGTGATCAAGGAGAAGATTTAGATATTGTTCTTAGGCCCACTCTACCCTAGCAACATCAACAATTGATATGTGTATGACATCTTTCTGAGATGACTTTTGCAATTCAGGACTTCTGTTAGTCATTTTGTTATGAGGTAAGTACAGAGTTCGTTTGACCTTATTTTGGGATTGTTTGTTACTGTTTTTTGGCCTGAACTATCTGTACATTGACAACTCTACCACCATATAAGGGTACTCATAGTATGGACATAGTATTCCTATTGTAATCTAAGGAACAAAGGGGGTGTTGACATAAAACATTTTCAATATTATTTCATCTTGTAAGGGTTTCAACAGTTATACCTTCTTCTGATATAAATTATACATGATCCATCACAAGTTGTAGTGTATTATTTTTTGGCATCAATTTCAAAAATTGTCCCAACTCTTGCAACATTGTTTAACTGACATTGAAGTTTCTGGAGTGTTATTTAGTGTACAAGGGTTTCATTTGAATAACCTTATTATTAATGGACTAATTCAGAGTGTCTCTCAAGATTTGATATTCAGTCACAATAAGATCCTTGAACATTATCAGACCTCTAGAGAAGGGACTTCATCTACAACAGTAAGAATTAAGGATAGAAGCACCATTTTATGTGAGCAGTGAAAGTACAGGTCAGAGAAATAGTGGAGACATCTTTGAGCAAGATCTTAACAGTCAATGACTCATTTGATTGAGGTTCAAATGACATATTTTGCATCAACAAGATTGAAGGCATCATTGCATCAGAGACTTAAGGCACTTGAACTATTCAAATTGACAGTAAAGTATTTTATTGCTCTGTTACATCATTTAGCAGTAGTTTTTGAAGAAGTCTTGTTTTCATTATCTAAAGCACACATTGGCATTAAGGGTTTCATTTAGTATTGTCTTATGTGGGTCATTGTCCCTAGTACCGGAGCCTATAAATAGTTTCTCTATTTTTATATACTTTTTCAGGGTCGTTAGATGGTACAAGGTAGGAGAGTGAAGTCTCCATTAGGTTGTAGTCTGAAAATACTTCAGGGTGGCAAGGTGATGCTAGGGAAAATTGGAGCTTGTAGGGTGTTGTAGCATCCAATCACTTGTAGCTAATAAAACCAAGGTGTTGGAACGTCCTTCCAATTGGAGCTGGTAAAACTAGGGTGCAAGAGCATCCTTTTAGAAGTTGAAGCTACCTGATAAACTTGAATATTTTTCTAGAGTACTAGGGAGTTGGGGCTTCCCTTTCAGTTGAAGTTGAAGCACTTTTGTACTCCCAATATACTATAAAATCATTCAGTGGTCTTTCTCCCAAAAAGGTTTCCACCTAAAAATTATTGTGTACTAATGTCGTTGATGATTTTATTGTTCACACTCTAAAAAATTTATAATTAACTAATTGTGAGTAAAATATTAGTTCACCCCTCTGTATTTCCAACCATAATAAGTTGCAAGAATAATGGCCTTGGAAAAATCACATTCCTAGGAAATAATTTAACTACATTCATCATTGAATTTTCCAAGTGCGACTTGAAAAAAAACTTATATGGAGCTTCTTTGTGCATACGTGCCGCAACGATATCAAAATATAGGTTTTTTGAGCTTTGAGGATCAAATTTTTAATTATTTTTCATAAGAATTAGGTTTCTTCTTGGAATCCATCTGAATACACATTGTGATACGATCAACTTTAAAAAATAAAAATTATAATCCAACATAAACAGGCATGCCCAAAATATTAGGAATTTCTCTATCGATAAAACGCTTGCAATTTGAATGAGAACTCTTAACTCATGCAAGCTTCTTAGTTTCTAGCTTTATTGGAACTTTTCTAAATAATAACCTTTAGAGTAATAACTTCAAACCAAAAATTTTAACAACAATAGCTACTTCGAGATGAGTGTTGCTCGTGTCGTTTGTACATGTATCATATTTACATTTACCTTCGTCATGGTGGTCATCTAATCTAACTTCATTAGCTTGCCCCACCAACTTTTATTAATTCCTTTGAAACCTTATACCAAATGGTTTATGAAGTTTTGGTTAGTTTGCAAAATAGCCTTTAGAAATCCTGAGATCACTTCACATGTCTACAATGATTTTATGATTACAGAGCTTGGTTTAACTATTAAAAATCAAACATCTTCTTCTATGCAACCTATAAGATCTTTGTTTTGTGGCTATTGTCCAATGAACAAGAAATCTCACTTTGAATTTGACTAATGATGTGATTGATAGCTTATGTTGACATTGCCAACTCTTGGAATGATATCAATTATACTTTACATAAAGTTCATTTTTGTCCATTGGATTGCCCATGTCATTTATCACTTGATTTATTTATTTTGTTTAAAAAAATACTTAAATCTATATTATATATCATCAATGTTTTTGAAAGCTTTAACGACGAGTATTCCATGCCTATAACATTGGGTAGATGTCAAGACACATTGCAACAATGTTGGTGTAACATTAGTGGAGTGTCATAACCATATACCAAATGTTGACCTAAGCCAATTAAGTGATGTTATAATAAGTTTGATTACCAATCTAAATTGTTTTCCTAGGTTTATATACATCAATTTGACATTGATGATATGTCAATCGAATGTTGAAAAATCAATGTTTTATAACATAATCTCTAATATATAATCCATTAATGTAGTGTGGCTTATTCAACAATTACATCATTAACTCTCTAATATATAATCCATTAATGTAGTGTGGCCTATTCAACAATTACATCATTAATAATTTGAAATTAAAACCTTAGTTTTTAACTAATGTGTAGCATATATCTAATATTTTTAACATTGAATTTCAACCCTAGAATGCAACATTGTGAAGTACATTATATCAAAATTTCGTATTTTAATGCACTATAATCGTGGACTTACAACTTGTGCAAGGTTTTTTTCTAGTTCTTAAACTAGGCTCAAACAAGTGATATTGGTAAATAATTTATATTTGAAGATAGCAAGTTCCAAATTAAGTGACATCAATGACATGGGAAAGGAGACAAAGTAGAGGTGTGTTAGATCCAAATTTGAGAATCTGAACTAAAAATTTGGATGCATGCCATATCATACAAGTTTTGTCTCCTAAAAGGTAACATCAACAAGTTTGGGAAAACATATCATAATATTTTCTTGGTAGATCATGTTTAGTGTGCCCTACAAGGATCTCATGAGAATAAATACACAAAAATATAGTTTGAACAACCTCCCACCAATAATCATATTCCACGAGAATTTAACTCTGTTATTAGAGCTAATCACGGATAAATTTTAGAGCATGTTAACTTTCCCATGGTTGAATTGAGAAAGTTTGATAAAGTAAGTGTTTTTACATGGGTGAATTAAATAAAACAATACTTTGAATTGTATGAGATTATTGGCAATAAGCATAGCATTTTCTTAGCAACTCTATATTTTGAGACAAAACCATATAAATGGTAACATTGGATAGTTAAAAGGAATGCTCATGCTTATAATTAGACTCAAGGTATTTACTAAGGACCTAGCAACACAATATGGTAGAGTTTAGGAACAAGACTAATTTAGACAGTTGGAATTAAGCATTGAGGTTATATTCATGATTATAATTCAAAAAAAATAGATGTTGGCCACAAGGGTGGATTAACATAAGCGATGAACATATGTTGGAAGCTTATATGGATGGATTAAAATGATACATTAAGCTTGAGCATCATAGAAAACATCCAAAAAAGGTCGAAAAAGGTATGTAATGTGTTCGTCATTTTCAAGCCAAGAATATGGCTACATGGTAGTATGCCACTAGAACATATGTAGGAAGTAGACATAGATATGTTCCTAGTAAGGTAACCATCCATAAACCAACCTAAATACCATAGAAGTAAATGAATGAAAGAATCACAAAAGGACTATGTTTTGGTTGTAATAGGAAATGGTCCAAGTAGTATAAATGTTAAAAAATAAAATTTGTTCTCATTGGAAAATAATGAAGAGGAAATAAAGGCATTTGTTGAAGAATGTAACTAGGTTCGGCCTTCATAATTGTATTTGAGTCATAATGAAATGTATTTATCAAAGAAATAGAAATAAATTTAGAAAATAATATTCTTTTGATGTTTGGGGTTTTCATGGTAATGTCATTGTTATTGAAACACTAGTCCTTTAGGGTTGGATGGTAATGTATTCCTAGACCTTGAGGTTCTGGTAAATTAGGGTTTATGAGCACAACCCTTATAATATATAGAGTAAGTTCCTATGAATGAAACCCTAGGTTCATGTTTGTTGGTCTGATCAAAACCTTAGCCTAATCAAGATTGTTATATGTCTGACTTTAAATGTATTGATATTTGTGTCTTGGGCTTAATGGATATTGATATGCTTGTGCATGATTATGAAATCCTAGATATGTATGTGTGCTAACCGAATCGTTGATGCTCATAGTATGTAAATTCTAGAGTTTGTAACTAGGCCCTAGTAGAAGTTTGATATTCTAGGATATGGTGATATTGTTTCCATTATGATGATAAAATCTAGGGTTTACATCAAACCCTAGTAGAATTTTATCATATTATATTGTATTGTGATTGGTTTTATTTGTTGAGATCTAAGGTTGGGTGTCTCAAATATGAAATCTAAGGTTTTCATTAAATCTTAGTGGATGTCTAACATATGAATTCCAAAGTTGTTGGATGCATTAGAGAACTACACTTGTTTGAATTTCCTCTAGGGTTTGCAATATATTATAGTAGAGTATGTCATATCCCTAAAAGAAATATTAAGGCCCGAGATATAATGAGACTAATATCTTGATTGACTTATTGATGTGATCTAGGGGCTATAACCTAACCCGAGCAAGAAGTTGAGGTTTAAAAGTATGTGTCTCTTATTAATTATGACCCTAACTAAGTTTAGGTATTTAATGTCTAAAGTCCAATACTTCCATGATTCTTATATAGTTAATTTCATGCTTCTATATAAGTATTTGGTTGTACTTGCTATATGTTGTGCAGGTACACAATGTTCAAAATGTTGAATATATTTGTAAGGAAAGTTGATTTGATTGATAAGCATGATGAAGGAAGTTATATGAATGATGATGATCAAGATGTCTTTAATAAGAAGGATTGAAGCGATGAAATATTCTCCCATGTTGTGAAAAAGAATTTGATCTCCCTAAGTTAAGAGGGATCTTAGATAAAGGAAAGAGTATAACTCCCAAGTTGAGAGGGAGGGCATATTATAGTCATGATGATACCTTGAAGAAGAAATTGGAGAATGAATGTTGAGGTGCTACTGAAAGAAGGAAATATCCAATTATAGAATACGTTGTTGCATGTAAAGTAGGAAAGGAATTTGTATGATTGAGGAATCTTATATCAAGATTTATTTGGGAAGCCTCTAAGTCCTACTATGATAAATTGTGAAGCAAAAACAAGATTTTTGAAGTCACAGAAGGTTTGTGTTTACTTATGTGTAAGGTTGTTATCGATTGGGATTGTGATTGTTCGGGTAGATCTCTCTAAGTTTTGGAAGCATGCTTGATGTTATCGATCTGTTTGATCAGGAGAGATTTGATGTGTTGAGGCATTATATCTTAAATTCCTAGGAGGACATCTAATTGGCATGTGTGTTTATTTCTAGTTCCCGAAGTAGGGAGGGTGGCGTTGGTCATAGAGATATGACCTTGCATTAACCACCTAGTTCCATAGGTTGGTGGTTCAAGTAAGCATGATGGTACCTAAAGAGGTTGAAAACTTTAGTCCATCTTAGTCCCACCCCAATAGATTTCCCTGGTCAAGACTCTAGTTTGTGGCACCATGAGTGCCTAAACTCTTCGTGGTTCATGTGTTTTGAGATCTTCCATGTACTTGTATATGTATGTATGAATACCTCCCTAGTTAAGAGGGAGAGTTGAAGAATGTAATTAGGTTCGATCTTCATAATTGTATTTGAGTCAAAATGAAATGTATTTATCAAAAGAAATAAAAAGAATTTATTATTATCATTATCATGACTTATTAAATCATGGGTTTCATTCTTGTGTCATCATGCTTTAGGTCAAAGTCCCCATTGAGGAATTCTAGGTTTTATATTAATTCATTAGAGTCATTGTCCATTTAATGAGACCCTTCTTAGGCTTTTGAATCATGTAAAAAGAATTATTATTGAGTAAAATAAGTCATTTGTCACCTCCACACCAAGTCAGCCCTTACCTAATCAAGTATGCCTACATGAGGATAATTTGAAGTCCATAAAAAGGTATGTATACAATGTAGTTTGTTTCAATTGGAGCATCCATCTCACAAGTTTGATATAAAACAATAAGGAGCAGAAAAAGTGAAAAATTATAGAAGAAGGAGAATTACCGGGAAAGACAAAATCAAGTTTTGGGGCTCTCTCTCTTACACATGTGAATTTACTAGGCCACTACTAGGTTTGAAATTATGGATTCTACTATTGGGTCGAAGTTTTGTTGTTGGGGAGGTCAAAATTCTGTCTCTATAAGATCGAAGTGTTAGGTCAAAGTTTTTGTTGGAAGGTCATCATGTGCAAAAGTAAGGAAGGGATGACATGGTTATTGGAGGAAGTTTGCCTAGGACAAGAAATCTTGGATCATATCGTGAAACTAATAAAGGAAGAGTTGTTGACTAGGTTTTTCCCTAGATAGGGGTTTTTCCCTGGCTATCCACCTACATCTATTGTATTTGATCTTCGTTTTATGGTTTTGGTAATTCCTTGATGAACTAAGTTAAAAGAAGAACATAAGAAAGTTAATAAGATCATAATAATATCATAAGTAAGTATCAACATAAATAAAATATTTCTACCTTTCTGATTTTCCAACAACATCCCCATAAATGGACAAGGAAGAAATGGTGACCTCAAAAGAGCAAGAAAGGATGCAAAAATTCATGCATTAACAAGTGTATCAATGCCTCAAACCCTTAAGAGATACATTAAGAAGCAAAATGTCATAGTACGTATCAATTCAATTAGTACCCATAACTTCATTGATAATATATTAACAAAAAACTTCAATTATTTTGTGTATCCAATGGTAATTTTTCAAGTATTGGTTGTAGATGGGGGAAATATTATATGTAGAGGAAAATGCAATAGCATGAAACTTAGTATGGTAGACTAAACTTAATGAGCCCCATGTATGTCATTCAAATTGGAGGAGTAGATTTGGTTCTAGGGATATAATGGTTGAGAGTTTTGCATACAAGTTCTATAAACTACAATGAATTATACATGGGATTCAATTTAAGAGGAAATGAATATGAACTTCAGGGGGCTAAAATATGCGCCCTCTCAAATGATCAACTCACTTATCATGGAAAAAATATTAAGAAACAATTGTGGTGGAGTTATGTGATAGAATTTATTCTATGGAAATCAAGCAAGAAAATAAAATACTCTAGTATATTGAAATGTATCTTGGAGAAGAGAAACAAAGTCTTATGAGAAGTTCCTATAGGGATCTCCATCTAGAGATCATGAACATAAAACTAATCTCATACCTTAAAGTACCACCTAGTAAAAGACCTTATAGCTATCCATATCAATAAAAGTTTAAGAGTGGGAAAATAATACAAGAAATGTTGGATGTGGGTAATATTTGACTAAGCAAGAGTTCCTTTCCAAACCCAATAATGATGGTGAGAATAAAGGACAAATATTGGAGGATATATCTTAATCATATAGATATAAATAGATCACCATCAAGGATAAATTCTCCATTCCAAATATTGATGAGCTCTTAGATAACTTTTATGGGATGACTTACTTCAAAAAGTTAAATTTTAATAATATCTTGTGGATCAATTACTAGGGTCTTGTGGATAATTCTTGTGAATTGTTTCCTTTGCAGTTACCAGAGAGAGACATTTGCATGTGTATGTGTGTACATAGTTCAAAATCATTCGCACAAGTGAGATATTCAACAAGCAGCACATCAAGACACCAATTATAAGTGGAAACCCATAAAAGGAGAAAACCATGAATTTTTTGCTAAACTGATGTGAACAAAAGCTCCTACTCCCTTATTACATCAATTTTTTTGTAGGATCCATCCTACATAATGTTTCCAACTCAATTATTTTGGAAGCTTCAACTTGTAAGGAAGCTGCAACTAACATAATTTTTTGCAAGCTACAACCCACATGAGGCTCCTATCTCAACATGCTACAACATGTTCTTTATCAAGCTAAAACTTGAAAGGAGACTATAATTCCCCAATCATATTACAAATCAAAAATATTGGTTACATGGTATTTGTCTCTATTCTAAAATAAATTTTTGTCATCTTTCCTGTTGCTTATCCTCTTTTCTTCTCTTCTTCAAATTTGCTACACTTTCCCTTCTCTCCTTACTAGGTTATTTATAAACTCTCTCATACAAATGCTCAATTCAAAAACTTATATTTCATTCAAAAGGACACATTTTATATACAAATATTTGATGACTATTTGTATTTCGTGCAACAATTCGAATTGAAGAATTATCACTTGGTCTTCTAGAGTTGTTCACAATCCACCTCTTCATTTCCAAATCTGAAATCCAGTTCAAGAAATTTTTTATATTAAGAAGATTTGAAATAATATAAGCCAACAAAAATGATTGCACTATATGGCTTTGAAATGTAAATTCAACATATAATATTCAATAAAAGTACCAAGTTATTTAAACATTATTTTTTAGCTCTCATGTGTCATGTATTTAATTGGTTTATAAAATATGTATTGTAACAATAGATTAGCCTTCACTTTATTAGCCTCACACACCATTGTATTTTCCTTACATAAATATGCATTTGCAACAATAGTCAACCTTTTCATATCACATCACTTAATCAACCTTTGCATATTAAGCAATCAACATTGCAACATCAAGTAACAGTGTCATCAAGTAGCCTTAACAATAACATAACTCATAACTCATCAACATGACTCATGGCCATTTGACATTAATGCCAACATTGCCAACATTATCCCTCTTTGGTAATAATTTCAACACAATGTTCCTCCTCCTTTTTGTCTTGAAAAAAAATGTGTCCTCCATACGTTTGCTTACCTCCCCCTTTGACATCAATGGAAAGGGGTTTGGAGACTTAGTAATAAAAAAAATTGGTTGTGTAAAACTTTCTAACTATGTAAAAACTCCTTGTGTAAACATTTTAGACCCATTTATCAGCACTTAATGTTAGGGTCCCACCCTAACCCCCTTATCTATGTAATGGGACCACGTCATAGTCAAGAGTCAATAAAGCCCATATTAATTTTTGTAAGTGGTTAATCCGCAATTAATAACAGAACCGAAGTTAGTTGCAAATGGGTCATAGTATTAGATAGATGGTATTAGTAATACCACGTTATTTGCCCGTGGTATTACATGTATGAGTCATATATAAAGGATAGAAACTCCCTGTGAGGAGTATCATGTCTTATTTTGTAATCGAGCTCTGCTCTATTGGAGGTTGCCCCCTCGAAGAGGCAAGTGAACATTACTCTCTGAATAATAAAATCATTGCTATTCTGTGTTCTGGGTATCTTTTCTTCGCATATTCTGTGTTCTGGGTCTCTTTTCTTCGCATATTCTGTATTTGGGTATCATTTGCAAGTTAAGAGCATAACACTTAAAATATATCTTATACATAAGTTACTTCCCAAATTGTAGCCATGTTGTCATAGGACATAAACATGAGAACCTGTTTTTTTGAAATGTAGAAGAGAAAATCATGAAGCTCAAAATAGACTCCTTTGTGTAATAAGGACAATCATCTAGACCTTATATGACAATAAGTAGTTAGAGATTAGGGTGAAAAATTTTGTGTACAACAACATCATCATAAGGATCTTCACCCAGCTAAAAATAAATTATCTTTCACACTTATTGTCATACCAGGAGGTAACTCCTCAAATCAATTCATATTGTTCATTTAGGTTGTTCATTATTATATACAAGAGGGAGTGACTATTCAGTTCATCTCCTAGTGACTCTCCGTCTTTTCTATTATTTATTTACATTAATTACAGTTGTTCACTCAATCCCTATGATTAGGTGTCAACATTCCCCCCCTTAATCTAAAGGGATGTTGGTGATTCCAAGCATTGTTTTGAATCTTTCAAGCTTTTCTCTTCCAAGAGCTTTGGTGAAGATGTCTGCAATTTGCTCATTAGTGGAACAATGGAGGAGATGGATTGTTTTGGCCTCAACATGATGTCGAATCAGATGACATTTAGTATTGATGTGCTTCTTTCAATCATGGAACTTTGGGTTCTTGGCCAAATTTATTGCCGAGGTATTTTCAATCATGAGTGGAGTCGATTGTATTTGTTTTACCTGCAAATATTCAAGAATTTTCCTGAGCCACACAATTTCTTTCGTTGCCTCAACTGCTACCATATATTCTGCCTCTGTTGTGGAATCTGTTGGAACTGATTGTTTGCGTAATCTCCAGGAGACAGCTCCTGATCCAAGACTCATAGCATAACCTGAAGTACATACCCCAGTTTCTTTGTCTCCATCGAAGTCTGAATCAAAGTATCCAATCAAGCTGAAGTCACTCACTTGTGTATATTTGATTCCAAAGTCTTGAGTTCCTTTCAAGTACTTTAGAACTCTTTTTGCAGCAGGTCAATGTCACTCACAAGGCTTTTGCATAAACCTGGAGAGGATTCCAACAACAAACGAAATGTCTGGTCTGGTAGTAGTTAGGTAGTTGAGACTTCCTACAAGTTGTCTATACTTTGTTGCATCCTCAAATTATTTTCCTTCAATGGATGTGAGCTTTAAGTTTCGTTCCATTAGAGTAGTCAAAGGATTTGATTGAGTCATGAGAAACCTATTCAAAAAATCTCCATTGTACTTCTTTTGGGAAAGGAATATGGACTTCGAATGTTGAGTTACTTCAATACCAAGATAGTAATGAACGTAGCCCAAATCAGTCATTTCAAAACCTCTGCTCAATTCCTTCTTTATTGATGCAATGTAACTTTCATTGTTCCCTATCATCAAAATATCATCTACATATACCACAAGATATACAATTGTTTTACCAACCTTCTTGACGAACAAAGTTGCATCATCAAGATCATAATGTTTGAAATTGAGTTTCAGGAGATGCTCAGTTAGTTTTTCATACCAGGCTCGCGGTGCTTGTTTGAGACCATACAAGGATTTCACAAGTTTGCATACTTTATGTTCATGTCCTTTCACAGAAAATCCTTCAGACTGGGACATAAAAACATTCTCTTTTAGATCTCCATTCAAGAAAACAGTTTTTACATCCATTTGATGGACTTTCCAACCGTTTTGAGCTGCTAGGGAAAAGAGTGTCCGAATGGTAGCCCATTTTGTTGTGGGGGAAAAAGTCTCCTCATAATCGACCCCTTCCTTCTTTGTAAAACCTTTTGCCACAAGCCTGGCTTTATGCTTGTCAAGTGAGCCATCATCTTTATACTTGTTCTTGTAGACCCACTTGCAGCCAATTGGTTTGGTTCCCAATGGAGGATCAACCAGCTTCCAAGTGCCATCCTTTATCAGGGTACCATACTCCTTTTGCATCGTTTCTTTCCATTCATTATGAGAAGCAGCTTCTTTGAAGGAAGTTGGTTCAAAATCTGTAGACAAATTCAATTCACAATCATAAGAAACATCCACATCAGCAGGTGAATCAGAGTCATCTACATCACCTCCATTTTGTCGGTTTGGATTTTTAGTTCCTATCTTTCCAACCTCATCGGGATGAACACTTTCAAGTGTCTTTGTTAGCCACTTTGGGGGACCTTTTCAGATGGTCCAAGCTGCTATGTTGATTGAGTTGGGACTAAATCAAGATTGAGTCTCCCAATTATGTCAATCACACCGCTCAAAGTATCATCTGTTGTTGGAGTTTCATGCGGGGGAGAGAGTGCTTTAGAAGAAGATTCCACGGGTTGATCTAGTATAAGAATCCCCCATTCAAGATGTGGAATCTGATTATAAATTCTTGAAATGATTTTGCATTTGCAAATCTATCCAAGCGATCAAGTTGCCGCTCAACAACATTGTCATTTTTGGATGATCCAAGAAAGATTACATCTCTAGATACAACAAACTTTTATTGACTTCAGCATAGAGACGGTGTGCTTTGGAGGTGTTTGAATACCCCAGGAAGATACACTTACGACTTCTTGCACCAATTTTGTTTCTATGTACCTTTGGTATCAAGGCATAACATGTGGAACCAAAGACCCTGAGGTGCTTTACCGAAGGAATGTGCCCATACCACATTTCATGAGGAGTCTTGTTTCTAATAGCATTAGATGGACATCTATTCTTTACATATATAGCACATAGAACTACATCAGCCCAAAACGTCAATTTTACATTTTTGAAAAACATCATGGAGCGTACCATATTTAATATTGTCCTATTCATTCGTTTAGCTACTCTGTTCTGTTGGGGATTATAAGGCACAGTTGTTTGATGTTTGATACCAAGTTGGCGAAGATAGTTTTCAAATTCATTTGAAGTGTATTCTTTTCCATTATTGGTGAGAATAGAGCCAATATGAGATTGTGCATCATTTTCAATCCATGTATGAAAGTTCTTAAATGTTTGAAAAGTATCAGAATTGTTCTTCAATAAATAAACCCAACACGTTTTGGTGTAGTCAACAATAAATGTCATCATATATTTATTTCCGTTTGCAGAAGGAACATGCATTGGACCACATAAATCTGAATGAATGAGTTCAAGTTTTCTATGTGCTCTTGAATGTGAATCATGAAAAGATTGTTTGTTATGCTTTCCTAGAATGCAAATATCACATTGCTTAAGTTTCCTAGGAATTATAGGCAAACCATGAACATCATTTTTCTTCAACAAGCGGAGGCTGTCATAGTTCAAGTGTCCAAATCTAGCATGCCATAATAAAATTGATGGAAATGTACCTTCTTCATAATGAGAATTGTATGAGAAACTTTGTGCACGAGCAGAGGTACCTGCAGCTTCCTTGCTGGTGGATGTGGACCAAGGACAGCAAGTTTCTCCTCAGCTGCGGGAGATAGAGAACATGATGTAGAAGAAAGTCTGGAAGACCAAGCAATTTCAGCCTAACTGTGCCAAGCCCTGATGGCTTCGGTTTTGATTTGTCTACAAAGTATATTGCTCCATCAACATTGTCAGTAAATTCTTCAAAAAAATCTCTTCTAAAAGTCATGTGGCAAGTTGCTCCTAAATCAAGCAACCAATCATTTTTCCAAGAAGCAAGTGAACTATTAAATAAGTCTTCATTTACTCCAATATTACAGTGTACCACAACATAGTAAGTAGATTCAGGTGCTTTACCTTTGTCTCTGTCATTAGTTTTACCTTTGGGGAGGTTTCCTTCCTGCTCAATTCTGTCCCAAGGCAACTTGCATGTGGATGCATCATGTGATCCGTCTCTTTTGCAGCATATGCAGTGAAAATCGGACTTTTCTCCTTGAGAGTGTCTGCCCCCCTGCCTATGAAATTTATTCCTCTTCCTCTTCGACCACCTCTTCCTCTGGAAGAATCTTAAGCAAGATTCGTTTCTCTATGAACAAGGCACACAGCCTCTTCAGAAGATTCAGGAGCTTTCTTCTTCCCAAAAGCTTTCTCTCTTTTAGAAAATTTTTTCACAAGGGAGTCATAGGTAATATATTTGAGGTTTCCATTTGCTTGCAATGACTCAAGATAATTTGAGTAAGTGGGATAAAGTGCCTTGAGAAAAGCTATCAGAGGAATATCCAGTTTAACATTAGTGACTTTGATATCATGCATTATAGATTTTACTTCTGATGCAAGAGAAAGAGGATCATTATTTTGTAATTCAAGGGTGAAGAGTTTAATCATGAGTTGAATAACTTCAAGTGCAGAGTGTGAGTCATAGAGTTCCTTCAGTTTTTGTAAGGTTTCGAAAGCATTTGAAAATGGTGAAATATGGCGACTCACCTCTTCATTTACTAATGTTGCAATTAATGCAGAGGCCTTGCTGTTCTTATTTTCCCAAATGGCAAACTCCTTGTCTGAGGTAGGTTGTTCTGGCTCTTTGTCTCGTCTCCAACACACACTCCTTTCCACAACTCATTGAAAATGAGGGTGTATTTTATCTTCCAGGACCACTCAGGATAGTTCTCCTTGCTAGTGAGAACTACTCCCACAATGGATATGATTGAATGCATTGTAAAATCAGTGTACTGTGGGAAAAAAATACTTTTGCTACAAAATTTTATTGTTAAAAAAAAATATGATTATGATATGAAGACATAGGTATTATGAAGACAGCATTATTATGAGGCACACGTGCTATTATGAAGACAACGGTATTATGAAGAGGAAGACAATGTTATTATGATGGAAACGCAGTTGAAATAATACCAAAATAGGTAAAAATTCTGAAATCAAAGGCAAAAACCCTAAAACTCCAATCAGGCGGTCAGCATGACTACGCCGCCTGCCTCCTTGATCTTCTTCTTAGCCAGCTTAGAAATAAGCTTGGCCTTCACGACGATGGGTTGCAAGGGCAGCGTTCACCGTGGATCATTTCCATTGTCGCGCCCAGTCATCCAACAACATGAGGGTAGCGGTTCCATTCCCGTGCCATCTGATCCTCAGACTCGTTAATACGAGACAATGCAGATGCCTTCACACCATAAAGGCCTCTCAGACAGCCACAGAGACATCAAAACTCCATACAAACCGTAGCGCCTACTCAGAAATTCTCTGCATTAGGAACTCTCTGCTGTCAAGAGAGTGATTGCCATCGAGGTCGCGGAAGAATACCTCACTCAACTACAATAGACGAAACCAGACCAGGAGGAGCGTGAGAATTTTGGATGAATGATGATCCTCCTATAGGTGTTAGCATATCAGGAGTAGGAGCAGCATATGCATATTAGGAGCAGGAGAAGCATATGCATATCAGGAGAAAAAATTTGATAAGCATGGAATATGTCATTCGCCACAGCCTATATTCAAAAAAAGAAATGACTAACAGTGCTTAGATGTGAAAAGTAATGGTGACAGGCGCAACATATGGAGGAAGGCAAGCGTCAGCAGAATAATAGTGAGTCGCAGGTGATATGAGAGAAATGTCAGTCTACAAAGGATTCAGAACATAGGAAAAATAGGTAGAATAGGAGTTACAAATTAAAGAGGGAAGCCAAAAATGGCACTGGCTCTGATACCATGTCAGACCAGGAGGTAACTCCTCAAATCAATTCATGTTATTCATTTAGGTTGTTCATTATTACATACAAGAGGGAGTGACTGTTCAGTTCATCTCCCAATGACTCTCCATCTTTTCTATTATTTATTTACATTAACTACAGTTGTTCACCCAATCCCTATGATTAGGTGTCAACACTTATCTTTATAACATTTGAAAAGTCCCAAATGCTCATAATACTTGCTCTGGCTGCATCTTTCATAAGACCATATGAAATAATAACATCAACATCTTTTTATATTTTCATTACAACAAGATGTGTTGATTTACAAAGCTTTGAAATAAGGCTTATTGAATTATAGTGATTTTATTTATTTTTGTAAGATCCACTTCCAACTCTCATTCGTAAAGTAAAATATTTGCAGTTGGATTTCTGTAAAACATAAATTCACATTCACCATTACTCCTTAATGTCAGAAATGTCAAAGAAATTTCTTGTCCAAGCAATTCTAAATCATATCCATGACTTGCATATTGGGAAGTTCTTGTTATTTTTTTTCTTTGTAAGGAATGTTTTGGCTACTTCCATGATCTTTGTACCTTTTTCATTATATAAACCTAAAATCCATTATATAAACCTAGTTTTCCCTTTTGACTAAGAACCATGAGATAATTATCAAGCTTGACAGCAATATGGAGGAAGGATATCGAAAGCAAAAACTCAATCATATTTATCATTTGATCTACAAGCATGGGAATGGTGTTAAGAGAAAGCTTCTGACTATAAAAATTGAAGAAATAGTCAACGTTGGGCTCCAACAATCCATGACAAGGACATTATAGTCACCTTCAATACCAAACTATATAACATTTTTAATACCATTTGACTTAATCGACCAATTATTTCACTCATATGTCAACGGGTTCAACTAGTCAGTTTTGTCTAAATGGAACTTGCAAGTCAACCACAATGCTTTTCCTCCACATAGGACTCCATTATTAGATCAACAAGTTGAAGGTACAATGGCTTGAATCTCTTGTCATGGGTGAAATTAGGCCAAAAAACTCTAGTTCACTTAGTATTATACATTGTTGAATGTGTGTGAAAGATCCTTTCCTCTTGTCAACTTGAGTTTCTCCATGCTTTTTTGCAAGATTGTCAAAACATCCTAATCCTCTTCTCCACAAAATTGTTTCTAAGGCTATCACAACAAAAGTGAACTAAATTAAATATGGCCTAAAATAAACATATATGTGCATTAATTATGTCTCAAACTTGTTCGACCTCTCTCTCCTTTCCTTCAACCATTTGTGCATCATGTGTTCGACCTTAAAAATACTTTAGGTTGTCATTGATGTCATTATAGCATTGTTCGTGATGTAAAATCCCTTGATACATGATTGCCCATTGATTATAATGCTCATAGTGATGAAAGTTTGATATATTATGATATGATGAGATGGAGGACCCAAGTCAATTGAACAGCAAATGACGCAGGAGGTCAATTGAACAGCAATTGAATAGCAAATGACGCAGGAGGTCAATTGAATAGCAATTGAACAGAAAATGACGCAGGAGGTCACCTGAACAAAAAATGACGCAAGAGGTCAATTGAACAACAATTGAATAGCAAATGACACAAGAGGTCAATTGAGCAACAATTGAATAGCAAATGACGTAGGAGGTCAATTGAACAACAAATGATGCAGGAGCTCAATTGAACAGCAAATGACGCAATAGATCTAGTAGAGCAACAGCGATAACAAAGGAGTAAAGAAGAAAACTATCAGAAGAGAGGAAGTGTGAAGAGAAGTCACAGGAGCAACAATTATTGGAAGATCAGGGGTAGGAAAGTACAGACTTCCTTGATTGTGGCTGAAGTCCCACACTCAATCCTAGTCGTGGATCTCATAGTCAACCCTTAGATCACGGTCAACTGCGGGGGTTAAGGCCGTTTTTAATCCATGTGCCAGTCAAAGTCCCGCAAACCGTTGATTGCGATAAGGCTGTGGACCCGACAGATTTATTAACAACTGTTTATTGAAATACCACCACATCGCAAGCCTCTTTAAAGCCTTGCCACATTAAAATTTGTCGATTTTGATATGTATGCGGACCCACTGCACCATTATAATACGTCCTAAAGAAATATTGCATCTGTCGCATATCGCAAGTCTTGAATAAATGTAATGATGGTAAACTGCGATTGCGATAAGACTTGTGGACCCAACAGACAGCCAATTGCGATGGAGCTATGGACCCAACGAATCTATTAACGATTGTTTAATATTATATCGCGTCAATTTCATCAGCAGTATGAATATCAGCCATGTTACATCGGTGATGTTAAGAGTTTCGATTGCGGGACCTTCAAAAGTTACGATTATGATTGATGACGTGGATGTGGGACCTCAATGGGTACAGTCTCTCCTATGAAATCCTCCGTAAATAATGAGTCTATTTTATGAATAATAATGAAAAAAGGGCCTCCCTGATATAATTTTAATATGCAACATCTATTTTAATTTGACCTCTCTTCCAATGAACGTGTCTTTTGAGTATTGGTGAACTCGAAGAGACAGAGGAAGTCGAAGATCAAGAAGTCGAAGGTTGAGAAGCCGAAAGGTTCAACGAAAAAGGAAGCCAAAAGTCAGGCATATCAAGCATCTATAACAGAGAACAAGGAAAGTTCACAATGTGTGTACTAGAAGAAACAGAGGAAGCCGAAGGTCTGACAAATGTGGAAGAAATGGAGGAAGCCGAAGGTCTGGCAGACACAGAAGGTGCAGTAGAAGCCGAAAGTCTAGCAGATGCAGAAGGTGTAGCAGAAGCCGAAGGTTGAGCAAAGAAGGAAGTCGAAGGTCCAACAGGACAGAAGGAAGTTGAATGTTTAGCAGGACAGAAGGAAGTCGAAGGTCCAGCAGGACAAAACTAGAAGCCAAAGGTCGAGCGAGCAAAGAAGAAAGCTGAAACGTTTAGCGGAAGAAGAAGGAAGTCAAAGGTCGAGTGAGCGTATAGGAAGTCGAACGGCCAACGGAAGATGAAGATCTATTTGACCTTGAACCAACCAAGTAAAATTTCGTCAGTCATCAGTTGAAGGAAGTAGTAGACAACATCAGTGTTGAAGTACTTGTGAGTTTGTTCCTTGGAAGTAAGATACCGCGACAATCACTCCTAAAGCAGTTACTACAACAATAAGAATAGAGGCTTGAAAATAGAGAATTGTTTTTGTGCATACATTGAGGCTTAGCGCAGATATCTTGTTGGAAAGCTTCAACAAATCTTAGAAAAATTATTGGAGATCATGATGCCTATTTGAAATCATCATGAGGTGACTTTGCAGAGTTGTGAAGACTCCTTCAAATGAAGACAGGCTTTCATTGATGTAGCAGTGTAGGTGTAGATAGACAAAATTTAGTGAAGAAGATGTTGGGACTAGAGAATTACTACCAAACATATCTAGACAATATATAGCAGAGGGTTGGAGCCCTTGGGGTTGGTGCCTCAGAATTTGAAGGATTGGTGTCCTTGGAGTTGATGCTCCTAAATCCAAGGTTGGTGCCCTGGAGGTTGGAGCCTCACAAAAAGTCCAAGTTGGTGCTTGGAAACTAGTTGGACCCTGTATAATTGTACTTGACTTATTGTAAAGATTATATTAATAAAATACTTTATTCATGTTGTTCATTTTGTGTTCTAAATATAAATGATTTATCTTGTAAAAATAACAATTGAAAAGAAATACTGATTCACCCCCCCCAAGTATTTCCAACAATTGGCATCAGAGCGAGTACCTTCACTCAAAGCCTAACAGCTTGAAGGTCGATTATTAGAACACAAATGGCGAAGCCAAGGAAGAAAGTCTCCAATCCTCCTAATGATGTGTCTCCCTCTACCACTGAAATAGAAGACAATAAATTTGTGGAGGCTCCATGGTTCAATGGAAACTTTGATACATGGGAAGAAAGAATGAGGAATTTCTTAAAGACTCAAGGCATTGAAATCTGGAAATCAATGATAGTTGATAGCATGATAGATGGAGAACCCAAGGAGTACAATGCAAAAGCAATGAAGGAAATTTTGAATGGGCTACCTGAATCTATAAAGAACAATTTAGGAAAATGTTCGTCAGCGAAGGGTATATGGGACAAACTTCATGACCTTCACTCAAAAGGAGCATTGACCATGACCACTAGTCAAGAAGATGATGGAAACCAAGAACGAAATCCAGAACCCATCATAGAAGCTGAAAATGAGAATGATGACATCAAGGCTAAAGATGACCTAGAAGATGAAGAGAATGAAAAAGATTGTGTAGAAGATCTCCTCACTAAACTTATGGATGTCATGGAAGAGATTATCAATTTGAAAAAGGAAAACGAGGAACTTAAGAAGAAAGAACTAGCTGGTGACCAAGACCAAACAAGGAAGAAAGTTGACCTTGTCAAGCTTCAAGTACAATAAAGGGATGAAGAGCTTGCCAAGCTTAAGAAGGAATTTCATCAAAGCAAAAGAAAGCATCATGAAGAAGTAATATCCATGACAAATCAATTGGATAAAGCAAAGAAATGGGAAGATACCTTGTCAAGTCAACTTGAACAAAGGCACAAGAGCTTGAACAAACTTGAAGAAGAGATTGGTCAGTACAAAGTAGAGGTCTCCTCCTTTAGATCACAACTAGAAGAAGCAAGGAAACAAGCACAAGGAGTTGAGAATACAATGGAAGCATTGGCAATCATAGAAGGATAGGTTGATGAAGCAGAAAAGGAGAGAAACACCATGATATGTCAACTAAAAGCAAAGGATGGAGGAATCTTCAAATTAAAATCTAACATCAACCTTCTCAAGGCTGAAACATGTAAAGCTACAAGGGTCAAGGAAGAAATGGAGAGCAGTATAGCAAAGGAAAATGAAGAAATCTTCAAAATGAAGTCAGATATCATCTCCCTTAAATTAGAAGAAAATGAAGCAATACGTATTAAGGAAGAGATTGAGAAACAACTTGCTAAGAAGAATAATGATTACGAAAGATTGGAAGAAGAGATTGTCTCCCTCAAGAAAAAGGTTGAAGGGATGGAAAAAACCCTGAAGAGCTATCAAGCCTTGGATGACATGCTCAGCCATCAAAGATTTCCATTTGATAAATCAGGTCCTGGGTATGCAGGTGAATCCTCAAGCAAGAATGATAATGCTTCAAACAACAAGGATATGAGGAAGTCAGAAAGAAATGTTGGTGCTCCCAGTTTTAGCAAAGGTAAAGATAAGAGTCAAGGCGTTAATGAAGAAAGTCATGTTCCAAGAAGAAATGAAAATGTTGTCAAGGATGCGAGAAGTAGTAATTGTCATCAAAGGATCTCAAGGCAGAAAGGCTTCAGAAGTACATCAAGGAAATCTCCATCTCCCAGGTACCAAAGTTTATTTCTTGGTTATTATTATTCTTGTACAAACTTTGGACACATGGCAAAAGATTGTAGGGCTTATAATGATCCCCGTCAATCTCCGAGAAGCAATTTCGCAAGAAGAAGTCATGAATTCTTATTCATGAACAACATAGAATGCTTCAAGTGTCATAACGGTGGTCATATGGCACGAAATTGTAACTTGAAATGAGAACCTTCTCAAGCTACAACCATGCCAAAAGAGAAATTTACACAAGTATGGAGAAGAAAGCAAATACAATTTGAAAAATCTCCTGAACCCTCTAGCCAACAACTCATGTTGTTGACTTGATGAAGATATTCTTGATATTTCGAGTGTTTAATGATGCGATTCTGCCAAAAGGAGACCATGCATACAGTTAGGGGGAGCTTGTGATTCTTGATCATTATTGCAGAAGCTATTCATGAAAGGGTCCTTATGAAATCCTTGTTGAGCTATATTAACAATCATCCTTTGTTAAAGATCATTTCTCAGGAGCACTAGTTGAAGAACATGATCTTGTAACCATTCTTTGGACTGTTGTTGAATATTTTTTCCACTTGATCACTAAGCAGAAATTGGAGCAGCAGAGAAGGCCATCCAATGCTAGAGAAAAAGGGAAAATAACTATGTTGTTGATATTACAGAAGTTGAATGTTTCGACTCAAGGATATAATGTGAGAATAGGTAAATCAAGGACAGTAATAGAGGCAACCTTCAAACAAACAAACACATCTGGGAATGGAGCTTGAAGCAAGAGCAGTTGGAAGAATCTAGCAAAATTGAAGCATTGCAAAGAGTTGTCAACCAGTAAAAGAATTTAAAAGATATTCACAGATTGGATATCAAAATCTGCTAGTGGAGATAACTTGTAGGTTTTGGTCTAACGACAATCGTGATTCCTGAATTGAAGATGTTGGATACTGTAAATCGTGATTTCCAACAGTGATCTCCGCATCTTTTGAATCTTTTTGAAACAAGATAAGATCTAATTGACCTGCAGACCTGTTGTATTAAAATAATCTAAATATCAAAATGCAACTATGAAATGCGGTGACCTAAGCATAAAGGTGAAGTGTGATGTTTTGAGCATAAAAGTTTGCGTACCTGTGTGTACAATGCAAATTTCTCACAATAACCATATCGGCATAAGTCCCATGACTACAGTAACAAGGTTGTTCTAGTGCAAAGAATTTCCAATGATAAGGCTACTCCAGGACATGACATTGTTCTAAATATTTATATATACATATACCCTTGGTTCAGTACCTGCCAAAAGAAAAGTCGACCTGAGAAAATTCTCTATAAAAATTTGGCTTCATCATCATTGTTGCAACAGTCAAAAAGGGTGATTTGTAGCAACATCAAGGTATGTTTTGCAACTTGTAATTCTTGTAACCACAGTGGATTAGCCTTGGTTGAAGATCTCATTTATGAACCCTAAATATTGGAGCCATGTATGAGTAACATTTTTGTAGCAGCCCATAGTCACTATATTGTATTATTCCAAAGAAAACAGTAAGAATTTTGGGTCTTCTTATATTCCACAAGTCAGAAGTAGATTGAAGTTTGTGATTGTACAAACTCTTATGATCGTTGGCTCAGTTTGGAAGTGAGGATTCACTGTCAGCAAGTTGAAGTTGTTGATCTTTGCTATCACAACTTTGTAGCAAGGATTTCATATCATTTTGGCATATCATTGCACAATAATAAGGGATTCCTTCAATCACCATCACTGCATAGAATTTTACAAGAACATAAGGAGAAGATGGCTCATCAAAAGGACTATAGAAAGGAGAATTTTGTGCAGTCGAATATAGCTCAATAACTTAAGAAGAAGCACAGAGATACAAAGAAATCCTGATTTGAAGAAAGATAGCAAGAATGACAATTTTAGTGGCATCTTCTCATGATTCAGACTATAAAGACTCCTTAATTTTAATTGTGAAGACAACAAAATTCGAATTGCAGAAGCATAAAAACTTGGACTTGAACAATTGGTGTATGGTTATTTGGAGCCCATTTGGAAGCATTTAAATGGAGCATCTTTAAGCATTATTGAAAGCATTATGAAAAATTTCTAAGACATGAAGAGGGGATAATGCACTAGTTGATGATGAGGCAGCAATCCGTCTATCTTGAGTAAAAAGAAGAGCACCACGATAGGGGGAGTAACATACCCATAAAAATATACTATTCATAAAGAACATAAGTAGTTCGATAGGGGGAGTCCTTGTGCACTCATTTTCCATTGATGTCAAAGGGGGAGAGAAAAAGAATATTCGAGAAATTGTTAATCTAGGTTGTCATTGATGTCAATATAGCAGTGTTTGTGATGGAAAATTATTTGATACATGATTTCCCATTGATGCCCATTGATCATAATGCTCATAGTGATGAAAGTTTGATATATGATGATATGATGAGATGGAGGACCTAAGTCAATTAAACAGCAAATGACGTAAGAGGTCAATTGAATAGCAATTGAATAACAAATGACGCAAGAGGTCAATTGAACAGCAAATGACACAAGAGGTCAATTGAATAACAAATGATGCAGTAGATCCAGTAGAGCAACAACGATAACAGAGGAGTAAAGAAGAAAACTATCGGAAGAGCGGAAGAGTGAAGAGAAGTCACAGGAGCAACAGTTATCGAAAGAGTGGGGGTAGGAAAGTATGGAATTCCTTGATTGTGGCTGAAGTCCCGCACTCAATCCTAGCCGTGGATCTCATAGTCAACCCTTAGATCATGGTCAACTATGGGGGTTAAGGTCGCTTTTAATCCATGTGCCAATCGAAGTCCTGCAAACCATCGATTGCGATAAGGCTGTGGACCCGACGGATTTATTAACAACTGTTTATTGAAATACTGCCACATCGCAAGCCTCTATAAAGCCTTGCCACATTGAAATCCGTCGATTGTGATATGTATGCGAACCCGCTGCACCATTATAATACATCCTAAAGAAATATCGCATCCATCGCATATCACAAGTCTTGAAGAAATGTAACGATGGTAAATTGCAATTGCGATAAGACTTGTGGACCCGACAAACTACCAATTGTGATGGAGCTATGGAACTGACGGATCTATTGACGACTATTTAATATTGTATCATGTCCATTTCATCGGCAATATGAATATCAACCATGTTACATCAGTGATGTTAAGAGTTTCAATTGCGGGACCTCTGAAAGTTGTGATTGCGATTGATGACGTGGATGTAGGACCTCATTGGGTACGATCCCTCCTATGAAAATCTCCATAAATAATGAGTCTATTGTATGAATATTAAAAAAAGGGGCCTCTTTGATATAATTTTAATATGCAACATCTATTGTAATTCAGCCTCTCTTCCAACGAATGTGTCTTTTGAGTATTAGTGAACACGAAGAGACAGAGGAAGCCAAATATCGAGAAGTCGAAGGTCGAGAAGCTGAAAGGTCCAGCGTAAAAGGAAGCCAAAAGTCAGGTGTATCAAGCATCTATAACAGAGAACAAGGAAAGTTCACAATGTGTATACTGGAAGAAATAGAGGAAGCCGAAGGCCTGGCAAATGTGGAACAAACAGAGGAAGCCGAAGGTCTGGCAAACGCAGAAGGTGCAGTAGAAGTTGAAGGTATGGCAGACGCAAAAGGTGCAGTAGAAGCCAAAGGTTGGGCGAAGAAGGAAGCTGAAGGTCCAGCAGGATAGAAGGAAGCCGAAGGTCTAGCAGGACAGAAGGAAGCCAAAGGTCCAACAGGACAAAAGTGGAAGCCGAAGGTCGAGAAAGTGAAGAAGAAATCCAAAAGGTTCAATGGAAGAAGAAGGAAGTCGAAGGTCAAGTGAGTGTAGAGGAAGACGAACGGGCAGCAGAAGATGAAGATCTGTTTGCCCTCGAACTAGCCAAGTAAAATTTCATCAGTCATCAATTGAAGGGAGCAGTAGACAACATCAGCGTTGAAGTATTTGTGATTTTGTTCCTTGGAAGTAAGATACTGTGAACACTCCTAAAGCAGTTATTATGACAATAAGAACAGAGGCTTGAAAATAGAGAATTGTTTTTGTGCATACATTGAGTCTTAGCACAAATATCTTGTTGGAAAGCTTCAACAAATCTTGGAAACATTATTGGAGATCATGATGCCTATTTGAAATCATCATGAGGTAACTTTGGAGAGTTTTGAAGACTCCTTCATATGAAGATAGAATGTCATTGATGTAGTAGTGAAGGTGTAGATAGACATAATCCAGTGAAGAAGATGTTGGGAGTAGAGAATTACTACCAAACATATCTAGACAATATATAGCAGAGGATTGGAGCCCTTCGGGTTGGTGCCTCAGAATTGGAAGGATTGGTGTCCTTGGAGTTGGTGCTCCTAAATCCAAGTTTGGTGCCTTGACAAGACAGGGTTGGTGCCCTGGAGGTTGGAGCCTCACAAAAGTCCAAGTTGGTGCTTGGAAACTAGTTGGAGCCCTATATACATTGTACTTGACTTATTGTAAAGATTATATTAATAAAAGCATTTATTCATGTTGTTAATTTTGTGTTCTAAATATAAATGATTTAACTGGTAAAAATAACAATTGAAAAGAAATATTGATTCACTCCCCCTAGTATTTCCAACAGCAAATGACCTTAGAACTGAAAGTATGGGTGGAGTCCAAGTGAGCATAGAATATGAGCACTCAATCTATGAAATCCATCTAAATACACCTTTGTAAACCTTCCAAGCACATCTCTGTCTCCACCTCCATCTCATTCAATTTGAATCCATACAAATGAAGGAATGCCACTTTCAGTACACTGATGATTAGAGCAATTAATATCTAGCAGGTGAAGGAGAACAACAACTCAAATGCAATGTATATACAATTCCAAACACCAATATAGATTTAAATATGATTAAAAATAGTGCCCAAGGACCTAATCGAGACAAGTGTGATACCCTTGAAGAATTTTTTTGTATATTGACTCTGAAATTTTCATCTCAAAATTAACGTAGAAATTACCATATTACACCGAATGCATAATGAAGTATCAACCACTAAGCAGTTGAACCAATAACAGACAATAAACATAAGCCATTTATTTCACTGGAAATAATGAACTAACATTTAATCTTGCATAATTATAACACATCCAACAATATCGTAGACCATATAGTTTGGAAAAAACGCATCCAACAATATCATGGAACATATAGTCATATCTTAAAACATAATCCATTATATGCCTTATGTAATCTTAACCCACACAACCATAACGCACAACAAATATAATGACAACATTTGTTGCTTTCATGGAGTCATTGAGTCATTCTAGTTTGCTCCAGATGTTCTAAGTAACATCTCAGCATCCTTGTCACCTCCACTACATCCCTTTCACCTCTAGAATCTCTATCATCTTTGTCCATCTAATATCTTTGTCCACCTGTCTCCCTACGTCACTAACTCTCCTTGGTATTTCATAGTATTACAAATATGAATTATTTATGTTGCTTAAGTTTCTTTGAGTCCTTGATTGCTTGATTTAGTATTTTCCTTCCTTTGTGATGCTCTGGTGTGTGAATCCTCAACTTTAGTTGTCTACACTAGTCATACACTTGCGTTCAATTTTATCTCTACTTTGGTCCTTGCAAACTGTAATAGTTTTGCATTGAATTTCTTTCTTCATGTTCTGGTTTTTATGTATTTGATATCTCCTTTGTTTCATTTTATGTTTCCTCTACAATATGAATAGATAATGTCCTCTTCTAAAATATGGCATTTTGATCATATGGTCAATGCGTTCAATGTCTATAAAATTGTGATCTTTATGATTCCTTCTCTGTGCATGATATAATGTCTTCTTATGCAAATGAAATGTCATATCGTTCTCTTTCTCAGGGATCTACGCCTGTGATAGCTATATGATATGTTATAGGCTTCATCTCCCCTGCAAAGAATAACCTTTTCTTTGATGCTAACATAAAAATTGAGTTACTATTAGAAGTTGCATTTCTTTCCTCATAACTTTGTGCTCCTTTTATGTGACTAATATGCTTTTGATATAATCAACCTTGTGCTCAATTCATCTTAGGTTCAGCCAAAATGCTTGCATTCACTAGAAATATTGTATGATCTTGCTTTGTTTTTTGTTCATATTCTCATGTGATTTTGTACATTTTATGATACCTCTGCACATGATGATTTTTATACCAGTACTATGATAGCTTAGATGTTGGACAAAGACTAGATGTCTTCAAATAAATGTGTGTGTGTGTATGTGTGTGTGTGTGTGTTCATTTGTGACCTTATCACAATAGTTTGCAAATAATATGGTTTGAGTGTCATTCACATGACACTTCATGTTGAAGACTCCTAGGGACCATATATAAAGAAGATGATATATAGATTTTGATCCCCTTGGATTGAAGTCATCACATTTGCTTTCACTTTATATATTTGAAAGGATTTCTTGTTTTTCTTTCTTCATAGTTCATATAATATCACTTGAATACATAACAAATACAAAGTAGTTTGATGCATAGGTCATAAATATTCAGAGTCATTAAAGCTGAAGAATTTTGAGAAATTATAATGATGCAAAATGCTAGACTCATATTCAAAATGCTTTAAATAGATATGCAAATGTTAAACTATATCATATGCATTTTGAATAGGCTTATTCACTTTGTCATATATACATTTTTGCATAAATTTTTGTATCAAAGGATAAACTTTTGAATGATGGACCAAGTTGATGTTGTCTTTTCATAATGAAGATGGCCTGGTTCTGCAGATATAAGTTGGTCTTCTTCATGTTACTTCTCTGGCTACTTCAAAGTCTCAACACTTAGTCTTCTGGTTGTTTTATTCTCTTAGTCTTCTTGTTGCACCTCTAGAGTCTTCCCCTTAGATAGTCCATTTTTTTTCATATTCTCCACGGTACTTTGAGGCTCCTATTTGAAGTCAAGTTAATGAGAAGAGGGAGCAATAACTATCCCTAATCTTCTCCTTAGATATTTATATGGTTATCTTGTTAGTGGCTTAGTAAATATATATGTTATCTAATATTTTTTTATATGTATTCTAGTTTCACTATTTTCTCAGCCACCTTTTCTCTAAGGAAGTGCTACTTTATAAGGATATGTTTAGTCTTAGAATGAAACACTGAATTTTTTGAGATGCTTATTGCACTAGTATTTTCACACTTAATAGATATTGGTTCACTGAAACTTACCTTCATATCTTGTAAAGTTTGTTTCATCCACAATACTTATGTGCAACAAAAAACAATTGCTATGTATTCGGCTTATGTTTTATATAGAGATACCAATGATTGTTTTTTCCTTAACCATGCAACCAATGAATCTCCTAAGTAGAATGCACCACCACTCGTACTCTTCTTGTCATATATACAGCTGGCCTAGTCTAGATTTGTGTATTTTTGCAATGTGAAGTCCTTTCCTTTTGGGTACAATAGTCCATAGTCTGTTGTCCCTTTCAAGTACCTGAATATCCTTTTTGTTGCTAGTGGATGAGTTTTTTCACGTGTTGACTGATGTCTTTCCACCAATCTGATTGCCAACATTATATCTAGTCTAGAAGCTATTAGATATAGTAAACTTCCTATCATAGGTACGTAAAGCTTTTGATCAATGTCAAGCGATTCATCCTCTGTACACAACTTGCATCCAATTTCCATGGCCATTGAGATTGGTTTGCAATCTTCCATTTTGAACTTTTTCAACATATCCTTTAGATACTTCTCTTGATAAATGAATATAACTTCTGAATTTTGTAAAATTTGCAGCCCTAGATAAAATGTAAGTTCCCCAATCATTGATATCTTGAGCTCGGACTTCATCTCATTAGAAAACCATTGCATTAAATTTCCTTTGTTTCTTCCAAACATAATATCATCTACATATGCCACCACAATTAGAAGTTCACCTTCATTATCCTTTATGTACAAGTTACTATCACTTGCACCTCTCTTGAAACCCTGCTTTTGAAAGTACTTGTCCAACCTAGAGTACCATGCATGTGGTGTTTGTT
The DNA here is from genome assembly GCA_000404065.3 of Pinus taeda. Classification (NCBI taxonomy): domain Eukaryota; kingdom Viridiplantae; phylum Streptophyta; class Pinopsida; order Pinales; family Pinaceae; genus Pinus; species Pinus taeda. The sequence goes on from APFE031680834.1 coordinate 87,108, forward strand.
TATGTCCATACAGTGTCTTCTTTAACCTGCATACATAATTAGGATTATCTTATAATAAAAATCCCTCAGATTTTTCTATATAGACTTCTTCCTCAAGTTGTCCATTTAAAAATGTAGACTTCACATGCATCTAGTACACTTTCAAATCTTTATAACATGCAAAATCAAGAAACATTCTGATTGCCTCCAATCTCGCCACCGGCGCAAAATTTTCTTCATAGTTAATACATACCTGTGAGTAACCCTTGCATACTAGCCTTTCTTTATTTATAATAATTTTTCCATGTTCATTAATCTTATTTTTGAATACCCATTTTGTACCTATGTCATTCTTTCCTACTAGTCTTGGTGTCAATTCCTAGGACTTGTTCTTTTCAATTTGATCTAGCTCCTTGTTCATAGCATCAATATAGTGTTTGGCTTTGCTTACTTCAGCAAAATATTTGAGTTCAATCTTTGATAGCATATCAATTTGAGCCTGATCTATTATCTATGCAAGTTCTCTTCTTGATTGGACTCCTTCAATTTTATCAACAATAATTTGACTATCGAAGGGATTATTTTATACATATCTTGAGGGATTTTTTGAATGAGCGTCTGCCTTTTCTGATTCTTCATCCTGTACTACTTCTTCTTCACTGACAATGGTGATGATCTGGCGGACTGATAAAACTTGTGCTCTTGTTCTTGTCAGGGAACTCTTCATCAAACTTTACATCTATAAAATCCAGAACCGTATGTAATTTTTTATTTTAGCACCTGTATCCTTTACTTTTTGTTGAGTATCCCAAAAATATTCCTTCATCTGAGCTCGAACCAGACTTTCCTAACTTTTCATCGTTGTTTTTAATGTAGCACTTGATTCTGAACACTTTAAAATGTTTGATAGACGTTGGCTTTTCGTGCCACAATTCATATGGTGTCTTATCACAATTTGGTTTAAGATGTGCCTTATTCATAATATAAATTGTTGTGTGTACTGTTTCTGCCCAATAGGTTTGAGGAATATTTCTCTCTTGCATCATGGCTCTGTCCATTTGTTGTAGAGACATGTTTTGTCTCTCTACAACTCCATTTTGCTGTGGTGTGTCTGCAATAGTATATTGATTTTTAATACCAAGTTCTTCACAAAAGTCTGCAAATTATTATGAAGTAAATTCACCTCCTTTGTTTGAGCTTATACACTTTATCTTGCACCTTGTTTGATTTTTTGCTAATGCATTGAAGATTTTGAACCTCTCAAATGCTTCTGACTTGTTTCTAAGGAATGTTACCCATGTCAATCTATAATAGTCATCAATTACTAGCATCAAATATTTTTCTCCTCTTGGTGCTTATGTTCCTGGAAGGACCACATAAATCCATATGTATTAATTGCTAATGCTGACTACTTGACAACTTATCCTTGATCATGAATGAAGTTTGGGCATGTTTTCCCATTTGACATGATTTGCAAATAACATTTTGAGGTTTTGTAATATTTAGTAAATCTCTATTTCTCTCTTTTTACTAAGCCTTATGATGTGATCAAAATTGAGATTCCCCAATCTCTTGTGTCATAGCAAAGACTCATCTTGTTTGCTAATGTAGAATTATTCATTATATTCCTTCAATACATACACATTATTTTATGTTTGAAATCCTTTAGCAAAAAAAATACCTGTTGTTGTTGACTTGATCTCACAATCCTGAGCTTTGAAGAGGACTTCACAACCTTTGCCACAAATCTGACTAAAACTTAGAAAGTTATATTTCGGTCCTTCAATAAATAGTACATCCTCAAATTTTCCTTTGCCATTATTCAAACTAATTGTACCATTCCCTCTAATTCTTCTTGCTGCATCATTTCCAAATGTGACATTTCTTGTTTTATTTCCGTTTAAAGATAAGAAATTTATTTTGTCTCATTTCATATGTCTAGAACAACCATTGTCCACATACCATTTACTATTATGGTTTTGGGCATACAAAACTAGGCCACACTTATTATTTTTCTTTTCTTCTTTCTTCTTTCTCCACTACATAGGTTCTTCTGTTCTACAATTGTTCTGATATTGTAACTTATTGTTTCTCAGCTGACATTCATATGAATTATGCCCAAAATTGTGACAGTAGTAACATTGAGTGATATCAAAGAGTGGAAAAAATGGATTTCTTTCCAAATTCATAATTTTTTTTTATGTTTGCAGATCTATTGTTCACTTCACTTCTTTTAGGGTTTCTCATTTCATTTCTACTGACATAAGCTCTGTAATTTATAGTTTTGTGTCCAAAAATTTTACAACAGTAACAATATCCGTAGAAAAGGTTTACATACCTAGTAATGGATAATGCTTGAGAATAGATCCTCCTTGGCATGTGCTAACTTTGTTTTTCAAAGAAGTATGGTCTTTGGTACCTTATTTTTGTTTGTACACTCTTTTTGTCCGCTACAATAGACTGGAAGTGCTTCTTTATTGTTGCTCCTTAGGTGCAATGTTTCCTTGTTCATTAAGTGTGCTACTTACCTGCTTATTCTCAAGCTAATTTGGATTGTCCTTGTCTCCCTCGGTTTCTTTTACAAAAGTAATTATCTTTTTGTCCTTTGTCTTACTTTCACTAGATTACCCTTCATGTCCTAACCCAACTTTCACAAGTGGAGATCTTTGAGCATTTAATATTGCATCCAATTTTTCAGATCCTTTTATAAGTTGAAGGTTTATATTTAAATCAATTTGTGCCTTCTCTAGCTTTTTCTTCATGGTTACTACTTCCTCTTCCATTTTTTCACACTCCTTGCTTTTCACTTATATTTGTTGTAGTAGAATGTCCTCCACCTTCTTGGCTTCTTCTAGTTCAACTTTTAGCTTAACAGGCTCTTTTGAATTACACTCTTATTTTACATACTTTAACAAAATATCTTTTTGTTTCTTATTCTTCTATTTGAATCTATATATTTCCTCTAGGGCATTGATCAACTCCCCCTCAAGGTCTACCTCACCTTCTTCTTCTTCTTCATATTCATTAAGTTCTTCTTCCAAGTTTTCTAAGGCCATAAAAATAAACTCACTAGCTCCATATTCACTAGAGAATTCATTGGAACTTTCAAATGTACTACTATATTCTTGTGCATGAAAACGCTTCTTTTAAAAGTTTTTCTCCTTCTACATTTTGTTAAACTTGTTTTTTTCTTTCCCCTTAACCTTGTTTTCTTATTTCTTGTATGGAAATTTTGAGGCATAATGTCCCGCTCTTATACAATTAATACATATAAATGTGAGTTTTCATTTGTGCTTACCTGTACCTTTCTTCAATCTTCCGAAAAAATTCTCTTCTTCTTCATCAGAGTCTGAGCATGAACATTCCTTGTCTTCTATAGACTTGTCTACTTTGAAAGTTGCATATTTGGTTGCTAACTTTCCTTTTTAAATTATAATCTTATATGTTGTCAAAGAACCAAGTATTTGATCCCTGTTTAGTGTATTAAAGTTGGTTGTTTCTTTTATAGTTAAAAAAATAGGAGTAAACTATCAAGGTAATGACCTCAGTATTTTTTGGACTATTACACTCTCTTTGAGTGTTTCTCCTAGACTCATCATGGCATTAAAAAATTCATCTACTCTTAGAAATATCTTCATCTTCATTCATTTTTATTGTCTCAAACTGCATTTTGTATACTTGTAATTTGGCCATCTTTACTTTGGTATCTTGTTCATGAATATTTTGTAATTTATCACAGATTTCTTTAGTTGTTTTACAATGCATTGCATTAATAAATTATGATTTACTTAACCCGCTAAGAAGAGAATTCATAGCATTTACATTGGTTGTGAATCCCAATTTGTCATCTTTGTCACTACTAATTTTCTTTGGTTCTTTCATACCCATCAGCATGGTAGCCCAGACTTCTACTCTAAGAGACATTAAATATGTCTTCATTATCACTTTCCAAAAGGCATAATTTGTGCCATTAAATAAAAGGCCTTTGTTTGTTGAGGTTCCTTAATGACTAGCCATTCTCAAGATTTAGGACTTCCTTCTATTTCTTAAATTGACACTGAAGGAACAATCGCTAATACTAATTGATAAATACGTGGTAGTTACTAAGTGGGGAGTGAGTTAGTAATTGTGTATTTTCAATTATTCAATTCGGCTTAATTTCCTTTTTCAAATATCTTCTTTTTAAGCTAATGGATTATGTATATGTTCAACTATTAATTGTTTCTTTTGTAGTTACCAAAGAGAGACATTTGCATATATATAATTCAAAAGCATTCACACAAGTGCGACATTCAACAGGCAATACATGACGACACCAGATATAAGTGGAAACCCATAATGGAGAAAACCATGAATTTTTGGTTGAAGTGATGTGAAGGCAAGCTCCTCCACACTTACTACATTATATTTTATGTAGCCTCCAACCTACATGAGGATGTTACCTCAATTCTTTTGCAAGCTTCAACTTACAAGGAAGCTCCAACTCCCACAATTTTTTTGCAGGCTACAACCCAAAGGAGGCTCCTATTGCAACAAGATCCAACTTGTTCTTTATCAAGCTACAACTTGAAAGGATACTACAATCCCCCAATCGGATCACCAAACAAATTTTTTGGTTACCTGGTCTTTATCTATGTTCTGAAAAAAAAATAAAAATAATAAAAAAAAAATTTTAAAAAAAAAATAAATAAATAAAAATAAAATAAAAATAAATAAATAAATAAATTTAAAAAAAAAATAAATAAATAAATAAATTATGTCCTATTTCTTGTTGCTCATCTTCTCTTCTTCAAAGATGCTCCTCTTCTGCTACACTTTCCCTTCTCTCCTTACCAAGTTGTTCATAAAATATCTCATGCAAATTCTCAATTCAAAAACTTCTATTTCATTCAAAATGGCATATTTTATATCCAAAGAGTTGTTGATTGTTTGCATTCCATTGCAGGAATTTGAATTGAAGAGTTATCACTTCATCTTCTAGAGTTGTTCATAATTTGCCTCTTCATTTCCAAATTTGAAATTCAATCCAAGAATTTTTTAAAATTAAGAAGATTGAAATAATATAAGCCAACAACAATGATTGCACTATATGGATTTGAAATTTAAATTCAACAAATAATATTCAATAGAAATATTAATTTCTCTAAACATTGTTCTTCAGCTCTCATGTGCCATGTATTTAATTTGTTTATAAAATATGTATTGTAATAATATATCAACCTTCATTTTGTCAGCCTCTCACACCATTGTATTAGCCTTACATAAATCTAATTTTGCAACAATAGTCAACCTTTGCACATCACATCACTTAACCAACCTTTGCATATCAAGCAATCAACATTGCAACATCAAGCAACCTTATCATCAAGCAACCTTAACACTAATTTAGCTCATCAACATGACTCATGGCCATTTGACATCAATGCCAATATTTCCGATAAGGTTGACCTTCAAAAGATCCAAATTATCACAAAATGACCCAATCCTATGATTATCAAGGGTCTTAGAGGATTTTTGGGTTTTGCATGATATTATAAAAAATCATTAAAAATTATGCACACATTTTAGGCCCACTCACATCTCTCTTGAAGAAAATATCATGTGTATCAAATGAAGAGGCTAACTGAGCATATTAAAATTAAAGGATGCTATGACCTATAAACCATTGTTATTAGCACGTAATTTTAAAGGTCAAATGTGACGCATCAGAATAAGGAACTGGAGCAGTATATATGTAAGAAATGAAATCATTAGCTTTTAAAATTAAACGACTCAAGGGAAAATCTTCCATGAAATCTACTTATAAAAAAAATATATGCTATGTTTTACATGTAATGAAGAAATGGTGACAATATCTCATTGCAAGACATTTTAAATTAAGATAGATAGCGACAATGCAAAATACTTTTTGTAGCAAAGGGTGTATTAAGAAGAAAAACAAAAATGGGTAGCTAAAATGCAAAGGTTTGATTTTGAAATAATCTAAAAACCGAAAGAGAATATGGTAGCAAGTGTCCTCTCCATAATAGAAGCATCCAAATTATATTCCATTACATCTTCCACCTATTGTGTGGTTGGAAGAAGCTCATCATGAACGCAAGAAGCCAATAGTACTATACATAACATAAAATGATTTTAAAAAGGGGAGAACTATATTGAACATTGGGAGAGAGAAATCCTTATATGTAATGATGTCTCTCTTATCAATGTTGAAACGACAAATATTTAAGGGAATCTCATAACTCTCTCATGATGGAAAAATCAAAGTTCCTATAAACCATATCAAATGATTAAATAAACAAATTTGTTAATAAATGAAGAAAAACAATATAAAATTGGTAAGATAATGCTATATGTGCCAAAGCATAAAGGAGGGGATACCAATACTATAGATTTACTTCAATTGTAACACATACCCAATAAAAAGTGTGAAGAAATATCAATGCACTTCATTACATAATTACAAAATCAAAAGGTAAGTATGTCATTTTGTGGTTGTGGATGAACACATAAAATATGCATATTTTTGGGAATTCATAGTTCATATTTTTCAATCCAAGTAGTAGATGTTTTCATGGAACAAAATCCATAGGGTTCATCAATTTCTTAAATTAATAGTGAGTGATAGAGATCCAAAATTCACAAATAATTTTTTTAATGAGTTAGGAAGATAACAAGAACAACATTGTGATTTCAACATATCATCCACAAATAGACGTGGAGCAAAAACAGTGAACAAACGTTTAAAGGGTTATATTCATTCTTCAAAGAAAAAAATCCAATGGTTCAAGTGACTTCCTCTAGTAAAATGGTGGTATAATATGACCTATCAAACAATTGCTAAGGTATCTTAATTTCAAGCTCTTTATGGATATTCAATTCTTAGCATCAAATCCTTTTTGCAAGACCATTCCAAAGTGTAAGTACTTGCATGCTTAGAAGACTAAATAAACTTTGCAAATAATTAAAGAAAACCTTCAAATGGCCTAGAATAGCTTGAAGCGACAAGCCAATCAACATCAAAGTGGAAGACAATTTGAGATGGGGGATTGGCTATATCTGTGACTCTTATTATATAAGAAACCTACTTAAAAAAAACAAAACAAAACAAAAACAATCAAACAAATCAAAAACTCGTTCCAAAATGTCTTGGCCCCTACAAGATCCTTCTTAAGATGGAAGTAGTAGCTTGTGAGTTATATTTTCCATCTTCATGCAATGATATATGTTTTCATGTCTCTTGCCTAAAAAGGGTTTTCAAACATACTATTCTAGTACAAGTTGTACTTCCATAATTATACAAAGAAGTTAAAATTATTCTTAAACTAGAGAAGCTATAGACCAGTGTTCTAATTCTATTTAGAATAAAAACACCTCAAAGTATCTAATCAAGTGGAAGAACATGCCTCTAGGAGAAGATGAGAAATTCATGAAGGAACACCCTCAATTACAAGCTTTGAGGGGTAATGTTTTTAAAAGGGAGATTATGTAAGGGTATCGACCCTCATTCATTATTATTATATTAGTTATAGTTAGGTAAGTGTAGATTGTAGGATACATCATGATCTTTTTATCTCCTATTTATAAATAAAGGATATTCATTTGAATATGCATATTATCTTTGAATATTTGATGTATTATAAAAATAAGTTTCCTCCTTTAAGAGGCCTCTTATTCATTCTCAAGGTGTCGAATTACTTGTTCTCTCTATTTTTATGTTATTTGTGTATTTGGCCTGTAACACATAATGTCCCTCAAAATGGAGCTATAGAATATAATGCATCCAAAATAGTGCCAACATCGTAATGTGAAAGAGAAATACATATTTAAACATGTTGGTTTGCAAAAGGCACAAGTTGTACCTCAAAATGAAGTTATTTAATGTATTACATCCAAATTTGACTAGCATTATAACACAATAGAGAAAGACCCACTAAAATGTGTTAGTTTGTTGAAAGTGTAAAGATTGTCACATGCCATCCTTGACAATGGACCGGTTAAATATAGTGCATCCAAAATGGACAAATATCATAATGCGAGAGATAAAGATCCATTAAAAATGTTGAAATTGTCTTTAGGAAATAGTGGAAAAGGTCTCGGCAGACCATGAGTATGAACTTCATCAATATCACCAATGATCATGTTCTCTCTACTATGTTCTTGTCAATAATAAGAGGGGAAGGATCCATATGTAGTGTACACAACCAAATGTGCAATATAAGCCCATTATATTAAATAATAATGCAAATAATAAGTATCCACAAATTCTTCAAAGTTTACCTTGATAGACCCAAGTTAAAAAGAGGAACTAGTTTATTTTGGAAAAAAAAAAAAACTTGTGTTGTGCCACCTCATGTTACTGAAGAAATAAGGGAAGAGAATGTTAGTATTAAATGAGGGTTTAAACCCCTTGAGACCTTCGAAAAATGGTTTCAACCTTGAAGGAATATTTAAATGTTGGGAAAACATAGAAACTATGCACTAGTCTTGAAGGAGATTTAAACCTTGGGAAATCCTAGAAAAAAATTGTTATCCTTAAAGGAAGGTTTAAACCTTAGAAAAACAGATGATTAAAAATCCCTAGTCTTTCATTCTCAAAGGAGCCTTAAACAATGACTCTAGTAAAAATTCTTAGAATTAACTATTGAAGTGATACCTTCAAGGAGGGATTAAACCTAGGGAAACCCTAAAAACAAATTATCCAAAAACCCTAGTTTCATGGCACTTAGGTGATACCAATAGCGAAAACTATTTAGATCCGCTACTTAATTGAGTAATCTAGATTCACACTTGCTCTGATACCATGTTGAAATTCACATGAGACAGAGTGAAATGAAAGGAACCAACACAAGCGTAATTCTTCAATAAAGAGGAAATAAATCAACACTAGGGAAACCCAAGTCTTGAAGATAAAATATCGAAGAGAAGCACAACCCCAGAGAGAGAAATAAGCCAAGCACAAGTGCACTAGAAAGAGAAAGAAACCCATGAAAATATAAAGTATAACACATGAGTGTGCCCTTAAACAAATCACTTTGAACAAAGGTTAATAATAATAGCTTAGAATGAAAGAGTTACAATGAAAATGGGCATATAAATACTCGACTCAAAAGGTATGGCACTTCCCAAGAGAAGTTGTGAGATTGAGCATAAAAGTTTAGCCTTAAGAAACCTAAATATAATCAATGATACAATATGGGGTTGACCATGCTTAAAAGTGAACCTTACACAATTTTCAACACACCTAACTACACATACTCCCCTCCTTGATCTCCTTTTCAGTCACATACCCATTAGTTCTCTAAGCCATATGTCCTAAGCATGATCCTACCATAACCTATCTAGATAAGCATTAAATACATATTCTATAGGGAATGCTCTATTAATCTCTCAAGGCACAAAGTTTTAAGTGTCTATATTACCTACACCATCCACATATAAAATGGATGTCCATATAATCCATTGTCTATCTAAAATATTGTCTTCCACCTCTAAATCATTTCCACCCGGTAGACCATATCCCAAATCCAATCAAATTAATATCTTAGCCAAAAAGGTGCTCTTCGTTATCTTGGCTTTTTCATTTGTAGCAATTTATCTCCCAATTTTTTCTCCAATGGCCCAAGAAACTTCTTTGTGCTAAATTTCCAAAGGAAAGTAGAGTAAGTATACCTAGATAAAAAAAATTGTTAGTCTTTCCCTCATAGGTTTTAATTGTGGGCCAATAGTTCAATAGAGAGTTGTAATATCATCCCTTAATGTTATTTTCACTAAATACTCAAGAATTTGTTTCAGGAAAATTTTATGATGATTTTTTTAATCCAAGGCGCCATAAAAATTTCTGAAATTCACAAAGTAGGAATTGTCGACAAAATTCGGTAAAATTTGCAATTGTGAATACCCAAGAATTAATGAAATGTTCTTGCTCCAACAATTTTATTAATGGACTCTCATGAGGAATTTTACATAAAATATGATTGATATGGAACTTGGAAAATAACTCTAAAAGTGCTCACTTCTCCAACTGAAGAATTCAGCTAGCTTGTTGAAGGTTACTCGACCATTCTCACTAGTGAAAATTTGTGCCTCCTTAATAACTATATTTGGCTCTCTTTACTTAGAAAAAATCAATCCATGGTAATATAATGGATCTCGACCCCTTAACTGGTGCAATTGGGCAACACCATACTCTCGCGATTTTTGTCTAGCAATTCGACCACTAGGGTTTTCTAGCACGACCTCCAAATTGACATCTTATGGAACACAAATCAACCCTATGAAAACTCAATGAATCAAACCACACCAGCATGAATCAATTCGACCTCTAGTACTTGATATTCAACAATAATGGCAAGCTACAGGTGTACTTGGCTCCTTCTGAATCATTAACAATGCACACAACCACTTGCTCGTTAAATAATAACAATTTGGCTTGCTTAGGATTAATTGGCAATTCACACTAGTAGTCTATTTGGAAATTTGGCCTCCAAACCCACGATGATCCGATCTCCTAACTCAACCTTTGATACACAATAATTATGCCTCTCAATTTGGCCCTTCTAATCTAGTGACACATCTATTGGTAACCTTATTCGACCACAACTAATTAACACTTCAACCCTTGCAATTTTCTGTTGGATTCAGGTTCTGAGGTTGTAATGATTCAACTGTCTTCCAGCTGAGTCAACCCCTATAGTGTCAACTTGCAAGAACACGATAATTGGCTAGGTTGGCTTTGCAATCACTGAAACCAATGCCACTAGCTAGGGTGTATGTCTCAACATTTAAACTACAAACCAAATGAGGGTTTCCACATCTCTCAACAAGCTACTTGAGCTCCTTAAAAAAATTCACTAACAATTCTTTGTATGTCATCCATTGAGTCTCCCCCTCCTTTTAATAATATTTTCCTCCTCTGAAAACTATGGGTGGAAAAAAAAACATGAGTCGCTTTATTTTTCCTAAAGTGAATTTTACCACCTTTATTTAATTATTATTTATATTATTTTGGTTTATTTTCTACCAATAACCCATGGGATCTAGTTAGGTTATGATTCCAACCCTTCATGTTTGAATGGTTTGGAAAGCGACATCACAGCCCTCCCTTCCCGATTTTGCTTGTCTTTAAGCAACTACAACACTTGTTCACCTTCCCACGTAACATATTCTACTGGAAAACATTTCCATCGAATTAAATACTCCTATATGACTCTACTAAAATTCTTCTCCCTTATGTTTGTGACCTACTCTGGAATGAGGACCAATTATCCTTCCTCGTCTAGTGGTGGAAGCTCCATTGTGTCCTTAACTTGTTGTCCAAGTACATGTTTAAGGCAAGATACATGGAAGACATTATGGATCTTACTATCTTTTGGCAAGTCTAATTCATAAGCAACCTCCCAAACCTTTCTAATCACTTTGTAAGGCCCATAGAACTGTGGTTTCAATTTCTCACAACCACTCTTATTCAAATTTCAAGGATGATTACCTATATGTTTGAATTCTTAGGAAAGCAAGATCCCCCTCCTGGAAATTGTGCTCCACCCTATAGAAATATACATACATCATGTGTTTATTATGGACTACCTGTAGGTACCCCTTGAGGATTCTAAGAATATCTTGACTCTCCTGCAACCAATCCCTAGCCATTGGTGCCTTGTTTTATCGTAGTGCCACATCTAAGAATGTGGGAGCATCATACCCATACAATTCCTTGAAAGGAGTCATCCCAATAGACATATGGTATGTGGTGTTATAAAAATATTCACCCAAGTGCAACCACCTGATCCAATTTTTTTGTTACCCTGCTACATGGCTCCTTAAATATCCTTCTTCCCACTTGTTGACTATTTATGTATGGCCATCTATCTGCAAGTGATAACTAGTGTTTGGAATTAACTCCATGCCAACTATTCCAAATAGCTTGTGCACTCAGGAATCCACTATCTTTGTCATTGACAATGTGCTTGAAGGATCCCGTGCAATATAAAGACCTCATGAAAGAATGTATCTACCACTTGTGTTAATGAGTAATTGGAAGATATGGCCATGAAATGTGAAATTTTTTGTTAATATATCCACCAACGTGAATATAAAATCCTTCCCTTACACCTTCAAAAGGCTTGTGATGAAATCCATAGAAATACTCTCCCATTTTTTTTCTAGGATCAAAAGTGGTTGTAGCAGTCCCACTAAGTGGGTCTGCTCTATTTTATTCTACTGTTAGATGTCACATTCAGTTACATGTTTCCAAACATCCCGCTTGAGGCATTTCCACGCAAATCTTGTGTGCATGCATGTATGCTTTGAAGAACCCTTGATGTTCGATTAGGGGTGAGTCATGCATCGCCCTTATGATCTCCTTGAGCTATGATTCAGGGGACAATAATATCCTTGCTTTGTAATAGATAATGGTGTTGATGACTTTGTACCTATCATCCTATATTATTCCATTCATTAGCTCACATGCAAACTTATTATTTGAATATTCCACTAGTATAAGTGCCCTTTGATCATTGTTGATCTCCATGAAAGAGCAGGACACTAATAACCTAGAGAGACCATCGACCATCAAATTGTTCTTCCCCTTCACATACTCTATGTTGAAATCATAGGTCTGAATTATATTTACCATTTATGCCGCCCCTCATTGAGATATTTTTTCTCCACAAAGTATCTCAAGTTGTGCTCTGTTTTGACCATGTATCTTCCTCCCTTCAAATACTGCTTGAACTTTTCTAGTGCATGCATTATGGCCAACATCTCCTTGTCATATATAAATTAGAGCCTCTCTGGCTCCCTTAGCTTCCAAATTTTGAAGGTGATTGCATGGCCATCCTACATCAATACTACTCACATGCCTTCCCTTGGGGCATCACACTCTAAAACAAAAGGCCTTGAGAAATCTAGAAGTATGAGAATGGGAGAAGAACTCATTATCTCCTTGCTCCTTTTCAAAAGTTTGTTGTGGTTATTTTGTCTATTTGAAATCCCCTTTCTTTGTCAAATTTTGCAGGGGTTCCAGCATCTAAGAATATCCCTTAACAAATCGTAAATAATAATTGCATATCCCCATGAATCCTTTTAACTCAGTGAGGTTCTTGGGTGTTTTCCACCCAATGATAACTTAAATATTTTCCTGGTGGACCTACACTCCTCTAGCACTAATAATGTGCCCAGATATAAAACCTTTGTCATTCCAAATTCACATTTAGACTCCTTGGAAAAGAGTGATTGTTCCTCTAATATGCTTAACACCTTGTCTAAGTGCCTCAAGTGCTCCTCCAAGGTTTTGCTATAAATGAGAATATTATCAAAGAAAACTAGCAAAAACTTCTATAACTATCTCTTAAATATATGATTCATACATGACTGGAAGGTAGTCGGTGCATTCATTAGCCTAAATAGCAAGATGAGAAACTCATAATGTCCATAGTGGCATCTAAAATTTTCCTTCTATATGTCTTCCTCTTGAACCCTAATTTGATGATACCCCAACCTCAAATCAATTTTGGAGAAGTGCACCTCTCCATGTATTTCATCCAAGAGCTCATGAATTTGTGGTATTAGGTACTTTTTCTTAATTGTCTTCTTATTGATGGATTTGTAGTCTATGCACATCCTCATCATCCCCATTTTTTTTTTTAACTAGTACCACGTAGGATGTGAATGCTCTGGTATTGGGCCTTATGTGCCCCATATCGACAAATTCCTTAATAGCCTTCTTGATCTTCTCCTTGAACCTCTTAGGGTGCCTAGATGGTGTAGTGATGACTTAATTGGACCCCTCCTCTAATTCTATAGTGTACTCAAAACCTTTGTTTGGTGGTCTGCAGGGAGGACACTAAAAGGAAAAGACCTTCTAGCAGAGGTTTTTGCAGAATCCCCTACAAAAATAGCCCAAAAATTCATTTGTAGCAAAGGTTACTAACGGAGGTGGGCGAGCGGATGTTTTAACAAATGTTTTTTTTATAATGCCTCTACAATATGTAAACACGTCTATGCTTTACTATATATTTAAGCACTGGTGCTGAATAGAACATGGTACATTGTGGCATATTTTTTTTAAAAAATGGTGCACTAAAAACAAAGAGCATTGGTCCGTATACTACTCGATAGCACCAAAAAAGGGTTAAATTTACAAAAATGTTGGTTGTAAAATTTATTTTGCCCAATCTCGTGCTATATTGTGACGATGACCTGGTGCTAAACCAGTACTATGGTGCATGCACAATATACCACACATCGACACTTGAATAATTGATAGCACCTGATAAAGGTTAAATTTTAAAATTTGTCAGTTATATCCACCTACATCATTGGTTCCCTTCTTGTAATAAAATGCCCCAGTACATAGTTAGAAGGAGCAGCATTATCGTTTTTAATTTTCAGAAAAATGCAGTGCAATATTCCAATGAAGCATCGGTGTTTTTCATGTATTAAAATGCCCTGGTCCATCTTAGAAAGAGCACCGCTAGGGGGTTTTTAAAATGCAGTGTTATATTCCCATGAAGCGCTAGTGGTGTCAATTATTTAAAACGCCCCAATGTGTCTTAACAAGATCACCACTATAACAATTTTAATTTTTTTTAAAGTCGTGTTATCTTATTACGAAGCACCAGTGTTGTTTGTGTATTAAAATGCCCCGATGCATCTTCGAAAGAGCACCGCTAGGCAGTTTTTAATGTTTAAAAAATGTGGTGCTATAGTTGGACAAAACACCAAAGTGGTATGTGTATTCGAACACCCTGGTGCATCTTAACAAGAGCACTATTATAGGGTTAAAAAAATGGTGCTCTTGGATATTTTAGGCACTGGTGCATTTATAATAATGCACCAAAGGAGAGTTTAAAAAAAATTTGTTAGTTGTAAATTTCATTTTTACTATCTACAGTGTTGTAGAGCTCTGAAGAATTAGTGCCACTCTTGCCTAATGCAAGCTCCCTGACGTTAGTGCTTCTCTTTCTCACCATCCTTCCATACCATGCTTAGTCTGTGGCTTTCCAATTTTCTCAAACGGTGGTGAAATTTGTTTTTATTAATTACATGTTAACAATGCCTCCCTAAGGACCAAATGTTTAGGTAATGTATATGTTTCTCTCTAATTTCAATTTTTAGTGGGTTATAATTACAAAATAGGTCAAAAAATCTACCTTTTCAATTATTTTTTACTACGTGGTGCATTCAAATTCTGCTCGCACCAATAGCGGTGCACCCTGTAAATTTACAATGTGCATCACAGTTTGGTGTGTGAACCTAATGTGCGGTTATTTTTGTGGTGTTTTTAATAAATGAAAATGCATGAGGAACAACTATAAATTGTACATCGGTGCGTACATTTTTAGGTTACGCTCGGTGCATTTATATTTACCAAATGCACCACATGCATAATATAAAAAATTATATCTAGGTGTGTTCGATAGCCTAAACATTCTGTATCAGTGCGAAAATATTATATGTGTGTAACGATGCATAAGTTTGAGATGCGCCACGATGAAAATGTATATATGTGTACCAAAAGTGGTGTGTCATACATATGCACACATCGTTTCTGGTGCAGTTGTGTTTGATAGTGCATCAAAGCTAGTGCATTATTGTTTTTGGGCGCACGTGGGATTTTTTGTTTTATTGAAAGTTATGTTTCCATATTTATAGATACATTTTTCATTTAATAAAAAAAATGCTTTACATATGAAGCTGATGTATTTTATATATCAATCATGTAGCAAAGACATCAACAGAGCGAGTGGCAATAGGAGCAAGAGAAAATGGTGAATCAATACAATGTTCTGACCATGGGAGGAAAAAGAGAGGGAGAGGGATTTATACCCTCACCCTATTAACACGGCGACCCAAGCGCTCTTGAGGAAATTAGGCCTCCTTAAGTACTATGAGGAAGATAAATCCCTAAAGGCGCACTCCATCTTGTTGGCACATCTGATCCGTTGGTAGAGTGTCCAGGAACAAGGTTTTCATGTCGATCTGAAGGTGTGGTAGAGGCCCTCTGAGGAGGACATATATTTTATCACGTGCCTATCTAGGAGAGGGGAGGATTTTTCCTAGTTCCCTGATGTTACCTAAGGGGTTGTAGTAGAGAGTCAACTTGTTTACTCTCAGAGATATGGTGGGGCTCATGTAGCCCATCCAACAGAATTTCAGGTGTGCGGTGGATAGCTACAAATTACTTTTTTTGCTACACACGAGGTTAGTTGTCTCTCATTATTAGTGACCACCATTTCATACTATACTACTGATTGGAGGCACATCAATTTCCCTCTTTTGTATTATGTTGATTCTTTGATTCAGGTGCCACGGTGTATCAGATGGTCTGCCATTTTTTGAGGCATTTTTGTAGGGCTTTAGATAGATGTCGTGCAATGATACTAGCATCCCTTTTGCTTCACAATTTTTATTTTTTATTTTTTGACAGGTTTCCAGAGACGAGGCCTACATTTTACCGTCGCCCTCCTCGGCCGATGAATGAGGTGTGGATGTGCATGTGGGTCCAAATGATGCCCAAGAGGGGCCTGTCGGAGTATTTGGCCAGTATTTCCACCCAAGTACTGGTGCTAATGGCTAGTGAAGATGACCACACATTTATTTTGTTGTCATTTTAGTACATGGGTATTGATTGGAGATAGTGTCCCAACATCCTCTTCACATTAGATGAGCCTGTATATGATAGAGGTAATATTAATGTTTTCTTTGAATTAATTTAGTTTCAATTTATTGTTTTAATTAATTAGAATAAAAATTATTCTAACACATCTTTAACTTGTTTTATTAAATTTTTTAATGAAATTGTCTAATTATTATTGTGTACTATATATTTTGTAGACATCGACTCATTCCTTGCAGGGGACATGCCTTCTCCCCCACCAAAGGGAGCAGATGAGGAGATGGGCGAGGCCCAAGAGGGTGAGACACATCCTTAGGGGGGCATGGGCATCTAGGCCCGTAAGGCTGGTATGATATTTAAGATGGACTACTACGACAGATTGTCTAAAGTTTTGGTTGAGGAGGGAGTTTACCCTGCAACGGATCGAGACATTAGTGCAGATATTTGGTTATGGATCTCTTAAGGGACTGTATGTGTGAGATGATGGCTATTATGCATCATAACGTTGGAGCTAGTAGGCTACTAGCAGCGAGGAGGGATGCAAAGCATGTAGTGCCATATATGTCAAATGAGACTTCACGTAGTGCTACCCCATCAAATCATTATGATGAGGTTGGTGATCATGCTTCTAGTAGTACTACCCCATTGGATCATAGTCAAGGTGTCGATGATCCTTTTGGTAGTACACTTCATTGGCATTTGTTTGATGATCACATGCCAGAGCTAAAGGATGTGCCTCGTGTTTCTCCTCAAAGAGAATTTGAGAAAAATAAAAAACAAAAATTTGTGTGCATATCTAAAATTAATTTCGAGAACCATATAACCACAGTATGAATTTCAGTATAGTTTTCAAATCATTTTTAAAAAATAAGGTGACTTTAAGCGGAAAATGTATACTATGAACTATTGTAATTCATGTGGATGCATCCTAAAGAATAATTTGAGATTAATATGTCATTTTATGTGAAAATAAAACTTAAGATAGCTTTTAAACCCTATCGGAGCACTTATTAGGATGAATCACACCAATGTGTTTAAATCATAACAATACAAAGGTGTTCAAATAATACTCGCACCAGTCTCTAGCATTCCAAAAATATAAATATGTTATCATAATTCAGTGCTCTTGTAGAAAACACACCAATACACATCTGTTCAAGAAAAAAATATATAAATAAATAATAAATAATATAATAAATAAATAAAAATAATATAAAAAAAAATATTAATAATATATATTATATATATATTATAATAAATAATTAATTAAATAGATTAGATAGATATGATAATAGAATAGATATATATTAAATATAATATTATATTATATATATATATATATATATATATAAATATATTTCTACCATGTCGGTGCTCTTATAACAATTACAACATCGATACACTTAAATACAAACAACATTGTTGCATTAAAATATTAACCACACCATTTCGAGATTTTGAAAATAAATAAATAAAAATTCTATCATGTCGGTGCATTGAAAAGATTTGGCGCTCCAACAATTTCGGTGCGCTTTTCTTATAAACACATTGGTGCTCTTTACTATCGAACGCACCGATGCTCAGATTAAGTGAAATATGTATATGTATATGTATATGTATATGTATGTATTAATATATATAATATATATATATATATATATATATATATGAACAACAATTGAGTTTTTCAAAATCTATTTCAAAAAAGTCTTTTAAATAGTAAAAGTTATCTTATTCATTAATTTTCCCAAATTTTCAAGGGAGTTATTTACAAGAGAGAAATACCAGGAGAAATGTCCAGCAGCAGAACTATTCAGAAGATCAGAAGCTGAAAAGTATGGCAATTCATTCAAAACCTTGCAGAGTAAAAGTTTTAAATTTTATTGTTGATTTTACTAATAATTTTTTTTACAATTTTTGTTAGAGTTTAATTAAAAGAGAGATCATTTGCAAGAGAGACATATTGGGAGCACTCTAGAGCAGCAAAATATTTTGGAACAACAGAAAGATCAAAAATTAAAAAGTATGGTGATTAACTCAAAACCATGCATAGCAAAAATTTAAAATTTCTGTCGATTTTCTAATTAATCACTTTTTACATTTCTCTATAGTCAATTCAAAAAAAATTAATAATATAATAATAAATTAATAATTAATAAATATATATATTTATATTATCATTATATATTATATTAATTATTATATATTAAAACCATGTATAATAAAAACATTACTATTGGACCAACTAGTGTACATCAAGAATGTGAATTCAGTCGGTGAAATATTTTGATGTGGAACTGAGCGCACCCATGCGTGACCTAGCTCCCGCGCCGCCCCCGTGCTGCGATTGCCTGCTCCTTGCTGCTGCGGCCTGGTAGCCATGCCTAGCGATGGGGAGGCGGATCCCCCCCCTCTCCCTCCTGAAGTCATTGAATTTCAGAAAATGATTGATGCATGCAGCACACGCCCTCCATCTACTCAACAACAGAAATTTGTCAAGAAAAAAGACTACATCCCCACGGTGGCCCTCCCTGAGGAAGAAACCTATCGCTCTGCCATCGCCCAAATCTGTAGAAGACTGGATCAAGAGAAACTGGATCCCTCTAATCAAGGAAGGGATCAAATCATATTTTGTAGGTAAAGGCTTCTTTGTATTCGTCTTTGAATCAGCAGAAGACCGGAGTCTCATCTTCAGGAACGGGCCATATTTCATGGGGCCACAGGGATTATATTTAAAAAAATGGTCTCCAGATTTCGACCCGACCCAGGACGTTCCTTCTGCGGTTCCAGTGTGGGTGAGGCTCCCCCACCTCCCCCTGCATTGTTGGAGTCAGAAATCTCTCCAAATCATCGGCAACTCCCTTGGAAAATACATTGATCAGGCCGTACGGAAAGATCATTACTCCTGCGCCCGAATATGCGTGGAAGTAGATCTGGAAGAAGGATTACCCGAAGCAATAAAACTCACAGTGGTTGGATGGTCCCATATTCAAGAATTGGATTACGAGAAGATCCCCTTTAAATGCAGACACTGCCATGGCTATGGACATTTCGCAAAACACTGTAAGAAAAAAACGGAAGAGCAGAACCACACCTCCAAGGGAGATCAATGGACCTCAGTCCAGAAAACGGGCCATGCAAAATCTTCAGGGAAAGCAGCCACAAAGGAGAATAATCAAGGAAAACCCAACAATGAAAATGAAACCCACCAGAAACTGGACGAGATCCCAATCCCCGAAGAAGCCTCTCCATCAGAACCCCCAATTACGGATCTGACCATTCCACCACAGGACGAAGAACCACAGGCAAATAAAGAGCGATGCGGAGATGTACCGCTTGGTTCTCCTCAGGGAAGCCCCTCCATGCCTTCGTATGCTGATATAACAAAGAAGAAAAAAGTGATAGAACCTTCAGACTCCTCAGAGGAAGAGACCTATGAGAGACCCTCGAAGAAAGCAGGTAGGAAGACCCACAAAGCAGTCAGGGAGGAGGAGGCAGAGCGCCACAAAATGCAAGGTAACCAGTCCACAATAGAGATGACTATAGGAAGAAATACTAGAGGAAGATCCACCAAGGGAGGAATCCCAAACCCCTCACCAGGTAAATAATGCGGATAGTCTCTTGGAACTGCAGAGGCCTGGGGAACCAACCAAAAATTGAAGCAGTCAAAGATCTGATGAAAATAGAACCCTCAGACATCCTCTTGCTCCAAAAGACATAAATAGAAGGGCAAGCCCTTAAGGATATCAGCAAATCTAAATGGAAGAAGAACGAAGGCATAGCAGTCAGCTCAAGGGGAACCTCGGGAGGCGTAGCAACACTCTGGTCTGAAGATCAGTTCCACCTGTTAAATTCCCATGAGACCCAACACTGGATCTTCACGGAGCTCAAGCATCTTGAAAGTAAGTTAACTATAGCCTTATTCAATCTATATGTTCCTATTATTTATGCAGAAAAAAGAGACTGCTGGAATACTCTCTCGGCCTTCTTAGATCACCACTCCCTAAATAACATCGTACTGGGAGGAGATCTTAACTTAGTCATGAAACCAAAGGAAAAAAGGGGGGGAAACAGCAGCAGAGATCAGCTGATGCCTTTGGTAGAGGAATTAATGCAGCAAAGGGATCTTCTAGACTTTGCCCCGGTGAGAGGAAAATATACTTGGACCAATAACAGAACTGGGCCTGACCACATCGCTGCCCGGCTGGACAGATTTCTAATTCAAAGCTCCCTGCTAATGGAAAACCTCCTCATATCAACAAAAATTCTTCCCAAGCTCTCCTCGGATCACAATCCAATTCAACTCCTTTTGGCCCCCGAAGAAGACCTTGGCCCTATTCCCCTTAAATTCAGTCCACTTTGGATTGAAAAAACAGGCTTCATGGATACCATCCAATCGGCTTGGGATATCCCAATCAACGGATCCCCAAGCTTTGTGTGGGGGAAAAAATTAAAAGCCACCAAAAAAGCCTTAAAAGAGTGGCTAAAGAAACTCCACAACCCCTCTACCCAGCAGAGAAAAGTCGATGTTCAGCAGCTGGAAACCTTGCAAATTGGTATGGAAGGGCTCCACATCACCCCAGAAATTTTAAACAAAGAAGCAGCCTATCAAAGAAATATCCATCAATCTATCAGAAGGGAAGAAGAGCACTGGAGACTTAAATCTCGCAGCCTTTGGTTAAAGGCAAAAGATCGAAATACCTCCTTTTTCCATCGACAGTACAAAGCCCGCATATCTCGGAATCACATTACTGATATCAAAAATGATGAAGGGCAGATCTGCAACAAATTCGATCAAATAAAAATTGCAGTTGAAAATCATTTTAAAGATCTATACGGCACAAGGCATGAAGGCAGCAAAGAAGATACTGAAGATCTCCTCTCTCATATCCCCCACCTCATCACCCATGAGGACAACCAGGCTTTACTGAAACCCTTATCTGAAGAAGAAATCATCAAGGTTATTTGGGCAATGGAATCAGATAAGGCCCCTGGGCCAGATGGATTCACAATACACTTCTACAAAGTCTGCTGGGACATCATCAAAACAGATCTGCTGAAAATGATACAAGGTTTCTTTGGAAAATCCAAGGTTGGGGGAGGCATTAACTCCACCTTCCTTGCTTTAATTCCAAAAGAGGCCAATACGGAAACCCTCGGCAGGTTTAGGTCCATCTCTCTATGAAACGCCTCCTATAAAATCTTGTCTAAAATTATTGCAAATAGAATCAAACCCCTTCTTGACAAACTAATATACAATGCCCAAGGGGGGTTTGTCAAAGGTAGACACATATTGGACAACATCATCCAAGTGCAGGAAGCTATCGATTCCAACAAACAGAGGAAAGAGAAGGGGATGCTGATCAAGCTTGACATGGCTAACGCATTTGACAGAGTCAACCATTCCTTTCTCTTCCAAGTCCTCTGATCCTTCGGCTTCCCTCCTCAGTTTATCAATCTCATCAAAGCATGCATCTCAAACCCCTGGATAGCCCCCATGGTAAATGGTCGCCCAACATCCTTCTTCCAAACTCATTGTGGACTAAGGCAAGGATGTCCACTTTCACCTCTTTTGTACATTCTCATGGCTGATTCTCTTAGCAGGAAGCTGACTGCGGAAATGAACTCTGGTGATCTCCCAAGAATCCGAACTGCAAATGCTCTAAAGCCAATAAACCATGCTCTCTTCGCAGATGACTCCATTCTCCTAGGCGGAGCCTCAACTAGAATAGCAGCCAACTTTGATGCTGTGCTAAAAAGTTATTGCAGAGCTTCAGGAGCTATGATAAATGACAGAAAGAGTTCGATCTTTGGATGGAATGTAAGCCAACATAATCTCAATATCATAGCCCAGACCCTTGGATTTGAGTGCTCCGCACACTGGGACAGCATCAAATATCTCGGCTTACCCCTCACATCTGGATTCAACAACAGATCTTTGTGGCATGGCATCATTAGCAAAATTAAAGACAATATCACTTCCTGGGGAGGTTATTGGCTAACCAAGGGAGGGAAAATTATCCTTCTTAAATCTATCTTATCTGCTCTCCCCATTTATCAAGCCTCTTTCCTTTTGGCCCCGAAACACATTATGGAACAGATCTCTTGTCTCCTGAGAGACTTTCTCTAGAAAGGAGGCAGAGGCAATCACAATAAAATGCAGTTGGCAAACTGGGATCTAGTCACGCGACCAATACTGGACGGAGGGCTACAGATCAGAGACCCTGCTCTTTCCAATCTGTCACTTGGATGCAAGCTCCTATGGAAAATATATTCAAAGCCCTCACATCCGGTCAGTGAAACGCTCACCTACAAATACGTGCAGGGGATCTCTCTCAGGCACCTGTCAGCAAATAATACAACCACAGGCGCACACACCTGGAACCTTTGCAGGAAAAGCATCAACAGTTTCAAGAAACCCCTGTATCGCATCTCGGGCAATGGGGAGAAGACCCTTCTCTGGAAAGACCGCATCATGAACAGTCCCCCTCTCAACTCCCACGAAGAAATCCGGGACCTCAGAGATTGGCTTCACGAAGCAGGAATAAGAAAGCTGAATGAAATCTCAACTTGGGATAGTAAAGGGAACTGGATCGATTGGACGATCCCTCCTGTGTCGGCGCAGTGCCAATACCAAATCGCAATTCTCAAATCGCTGCTCTCAAATGCAGCGCCGGTCCACCGAAACAGCGCAGACAGATGGGGGTGGGGTGATACTGGGTCTTACACGTCAGCTTTGGGATATTATGCCCTGCAGATCAAAAAAGATAGACTGAGAACGCCATCGTTATGGAAACAGGTATGGAGCGTCAAGGGGCTACCCAAAGTTAACTTCTTTTTCTGGATCCTCATGCAGAATAAACATCTCACAGGGGATAACTTGTCAAAACGTAACTTTGTTGGGCCTCATAGATGCGCAATGTGCAGAAACTCTGGAGAAACAGCCTCCCACCTATTCATTGACTGCGTTTTTGCCAAAGAAGTTTGGAAACTAACTCTCCTTGGACTGCCCGCCTCCCCTCCCCATCACAGCTCCGTGGCTGATCTCTTTTTTGATTGGTTTCAATATTACCCTCAAATCATCCCCAATAAATCCCTGTGGTTTCACATTTGGCTCTCCATTCCCAAATTTGTATGTTGGGAAATCTGGCTTTCCCGGAATGACTTAATCTTTAACAATTCCTCTCGCTCTCCCGCTAAATCTGCCTCAATTGCAAAAGCTCTTCTTATCGAATATGTCCTCCTACATTCCCAAACCTCTGACTTCTCCCTTCTCCCCTCTGAAAAGGCTTGGCTGAACCTACATAGCCCTCATCCCATAAGCAAATCCCATTCCCTTCCCCCCCCCCCCCCCCCCCTCTCCATCTTGGAAAATCAGAGAACCTAAAGCTGCCTTTCAATCCTGGTGGAAGATCCAAAACACAACTTCAATCTTCTTCGACGGTGCCTCCAAAGGAAATCCGGGGGCTGCAGGAGCTGGAGGAGTCATATACTTCTCAAACAACCCCAGAAAAGTCCATTTTTGCTGGGGACTCGATATCCACACAAACAATTAGGCAGAGCTCCTTGCTCTAACAAAAGCCTGCCAAATAGCTCGGGATAAAGGCATCAAAGAATGCCAAGCTTTCGGAGACTCTGAAATTCTCATTAAGAAGATCAACTCGGATGACCAGTTCAACGATGTTATTCTCAACAAGTCTCTGAAAAGGTTAAAGCTAATTCTGCAAGATTTCACCTCCTTCAAAATATACCATATCCTCAGAAGCCTAAATAGGGAGGCGGACGAAATGGCAAACAAAGGTTGTCTCTTAGCACCAGGAACACTCAACAACAATGGCAACAACGCTTACTCATATTGCATTCCTTAACTCAAGGATAGAATAGAACAAGAAGCAGGAAGTATGGATTACAACATATTGAACATTCTTGAGAGGATTATGACTGACAATTTCGGCACCTCAACTGTAACAGAGTACAGCATGATGTGCACAGGTAAATTTGGGGACCTTTTCCCATCTTAAAATCAATCAGACTGTGCAGTAACTACTTGATAAAGACGGTGGCCTGCAATTGTTGCGTCAAGGGTATCGGAACAGAGGAGACATTCATTGCTACTGTCAAGTCTTTCTACCTTTGATATTGAAGGCGGTATATGCACTTTACCATGGCTCTCATATGGACACTGTTGGTAACCTCTCTGTCGATGACTCTGCAATCAGATGGGGCTCGGATGGAGGTCTTCTTATAAGGACAATGCTGGTTAGTTCTTTACCGACGCTTCTGCAATCAGATCGGGTTCGGATGGAGGACTCCAGCTTTGACATCAACTGATGGTAACAGCCTAACTCTGAAACCACTAGCCTCCAGTGGATAGTAACTCATGACGCGTCAAAACCTCCAGTAGTTTCCAGC
Organism: Pinus taeda; assembly: GCA_000404065.3. NCBI lineage: Eukaryota > Viridiplantae > Streptophyta > Pinopsida > Pinales > Pinaceae > Pinus > Pinus taeda. The sequence continues at coordinate 112,117 of APFE031680834.1, forward strand.
TAAAGCCACTGCAAACCTTGTCATCATGTTGGATAATGAGCAGATTTCTGAGAGGTACCCTCTAGGGTATCGTCCAGTCATTCCAGTCTTCGTAGGCATGTGGAATCTTCTTAATGGCGGAAAAGATGTAAGGAAAAGCTATGTAAAAATGGTTGATTAGGCTTAGGCCCAACCAGACTTCATAAATAAATTATATCCGTTACAGTTAAAAAAAAAAAAAACATTACTATTGATTTTACTAGTAAATTTTTTACGATCTCTACTCTTATTTAGATTTAATTAAAATTCAAAAAAAAAATACTTACTTTAAACAGTTGCTTATGTGGGTGCAAAATTTCACCTTAGGGTTTAAATCTATCTGCCCATTCACAATTAGGATTTTTCATTTTAGGCATTTAAGATTTAATGGGTTTGTGTACTTACTATATATAGGGTGTTTGATATGTAAAGTAGAGGGGTCACTTATTGAATTAGATCCAAACCATGTCGGCCATGTCCGTTTAAATAAAAAAACAATGCATGTTTTGCAGTGCGCAATGTGTAATACAACGCATCGGTGTATTATAACCTTGTCGGCTTTGTCAAGTCTATTTATCATTGTTCACAATGTAAAATAATTTTCACTAACAATGCTAAACGATTAAACTTCTGATGCATTTAATGGCTTAAATTCACGATGTGTTTAATGGCTTAAACGCATCAGTTACCATAGCTCTTTTTCGCTGAATTTTTTTTTTATTTAAGTATAAAATATATTTAATGGCTTATGTATTGGATGGTACGTGTTATATATTCATAAAAAAAGTCTGAGAAGGTATCAAGTAATATTGAGTGACACAATGATAACACATAAAAAAAAGCAGAGAAAACTTAGTTATTTGTAAATTCTTTACAAAATTAATATGTTTGAACTATATGTAAGTTTGACTAATATGTATTGGTTAGTGTGTGTCATGTAGAGCCATAAAATGAAGAAGGTCGATAAGATTATTTATAATCTAAGTGCATAAGAGTGTAAAAGCCTAATAGAAAAATTGTAGAAGGATGAATCACGTAAATGAAAATATAATATTCAATATGAGTTTTTTTTCATTAACAATATATTTAAGAATATTAGATAACATGTTTTAAACAATCTATTAGTTCATATATGTTTAATGTTCTACGGGGAAAAACTATCAAGGAAAATATCATTGTCATTCTAAGAAAAAAAAATTATAGAACATGTATATGATGATGAATTGGTCATTAGCTCATCCAGAGTGATGTTGGAGGTTAATGAAAGGGGGGGTATTTTTTACAAAACTATGAGGAATATAGTGGAACGAATGTATAGACATATTTTCCACTTACAATATAAAAATCATTCTAATGATTCCATGAACCAAATTATATCTAAACTATAGGAAGCATTTCCAGAGCAATGGTTAATGAGATATGTCTAACTTGTAAGAGCAAAAACATGCAACAACAAAAAATAATCATTCGGAAGGTAATATTCCTAATTAAATTGATTTTCTAGAACTATATGTATATATTACTACAAACCATTCATTTATTAATATCAATTTTATTATATTTAATTTTCATATATCAATATAAAAATAGTTTATTACTTTTTTTAGGAAGATTATGAAAATCCCAAATGATCAACGAGTTGATATGTGAAACATGTCAATAGGAAGGTCCATAAAAGTGTACACGGAGATGGTCAAAGAAATGGACATAATTGCATCACAGGAGGAGCCATCTCAACAACAATGTGCTTCACATGTATGTAATCATGATTGATTTTGTACATACAAAAAAATAATTTAGCATTAAATATTAATTTTTAAGTATTTTCTTGCAGAAAAGAAAATAAAATGGAACTCATTCAGCACATAAAACAGGACGACAAAGAAGAAAAGTGTTGATATCAAAGTTTGCGAGTAATTGTTAATATTTCCTTATAACGACTCAAGGTTTCTTTTTTGTATAATTAAGTTGTTTTACAACAGCCATCCTTGAATGTTTTCAAATAGGTGCTAACATACAAAGAAGAGCCATCAAGAGAATTGATTGTCATTGGGTTAAATATGGGTTATGAATATATGTTGGCATATAAAAAATTAATTATGAAATTTGTAAGTATCTATGTTGTTTTACTTCTCTGAGTTTATAATTAATAGAACAAAAAAAATCCTTTATATTAAATCTATGATTTATAATGGGGTTTAAAAATGCAATAAACAAAGTATGGAGCTATGCCAACAGATGATTGTTGCAACAAGGCATCAGACTTGGTTTTGAAACCATGTGTACAATTTATGAGTCACTTCTTGCTATGGTACATTGTTATTCGATTTACATTGATGTATATTATTTATTTAAATTTTCATTATTCTTACCAATGTAGATACACTCATTACACTTTATTTTTATGTTTGTAAATGGAACAAGATCAAGAAGATGAAAATAATCGATGCAATCAACAAACATTTGTTCATATAACCCAAGTCATGGAAGTAGCTCGAGCACTGACAACGGTTCCAATGAAGAATAACGATATATTTGGATATCAATGCAACATGTTATATTTTTTGAAATAATTGTCTGTGAAAATCAGACATTTTGTTTAATGTAATGGACATAGTGTCCCAATTGAAAGGCAAGGGGTCGCCAATAAGAATCCCATTATGTACGAAAAAGAGCCTCTTATTGATATATAATAAAAATACATTTTAATTTATTCTATTGTGTTATCCAATGTCATTGTGAAATGTTACACCACTAATTAAATACATGGATGATTAAATATTATAATGAAGAGATGTGAAATATGATAATATAAAAAATTAATCCAAATATCATATACAAATGAACTAATCAAATTCTAATTTATATGAATATTGTTATTAGATATATGTTGATTTTTCGATGGATAACAAATTTAAAAAATTGCAATAATTGCATTGTCATAGGTCGATGTTTCCACGAAAGAGAAAATATCATACAGAAAACCAATGCATCCATAACACAAACACACACCAGTGCGTTATGTTATATAAAAGCATTGTTACAACATCTCTTTTGCATGACTAGTGCCTTTTCATAAAATGATAGCATCGAGGCGTTTAGTTCTTCAAACACCGGTATTGTTTGCAATTAACACCCTGGTGCATTGTAATTCTTAAAGCACCAGTGCTTTCATAGAACTAATGCCCGTACAAAATATTCTTTTTTTTTGGTCAAGTAAGAGTGGAACCTTCAAATTAAAAATAAAAAAAAAAAGAAGAAGAAGAAGAAGAAGAATATTACATATGGTACACGTCTCTATAAGTGTAAAGACGAACAAAAGATAGACCCATTGATGATAAACAAACACTAGGGTCAACAAAACCCAAAACCTTACACACAAAAACAAAAGTATACCCCTGGTTATTATTCCTAAGTGTTCAAACTGTTGATCTTTCCCCAAATCTTATCGCTCAATTCTTATTGCTCAATCTCCCCAATTCTTATCGCTCTATCTCCATCGTCGATATTACCTTCAATCGGATAGTTGATAATCTCTCTAATCAACAAAGTTGCATGGTGAACATGCATCGTATATCAAAACCCATTTGATTTGACGGTCCTCAATGATATCGCATCGAAAACTTGCGCGACACTTACTCGCTTCACGAAGTTGATATAGATTATAAACCTTGGTCTATAAACTTCAAGTCCACTCTTAGACTTAACCTCCAACCATTTTAAAACCCAATAACCCTTCGATAATGAAGGCCATCAAATCCTATGGCATGCGGCCCTTCAACTAGCACATTGTTTACCAAATGCTCAACCCCTGTAGTTAGCTATGACATAAGCATTGACTGTGGGATCAACGGTTAGGATTTACTGCAGCACTTTAACCAGGCTCAAAAACTTCCACTCTCTCCTACTCCCGCTAGTCTTCCTCCTACTCATTATTCATGGTCTGGAAGTACTCCATGTCTTTGGTTGCCTGTCATTGATAATCATTACACAGTTTACCAGAGGGCATAGAATCTCAGTCGTACCGAATATAGCTTTCCTTACATAGCACTCCTTCATTTACTAGATGATCAGCTAACATATTGGCTTTTCTTCGCACATGAACGAAGCTGACAGTTCTTAGGGTTCGCAAGTGGGAATGAATACGTTGAAAGACCTGCAAGAGCCTTCAACGTTTCGACACTTTTCCAGGTGTCGTTCCATTACACACTTTCTTGGCCGCATTAGTGCCCAATTTAGAGTCATCTTCAATGATGGCATTGTGTAAATTTGACTCCATCAGGATTTCTGGGCCTTGCTATAAGGCCACGAGCTCTGCCATGTTATTAGTGGTGTTAGCCCTGCTACATTCCTTTGATTTCTAAAGGTCGGAATCAACTTGGTCCTTGGTCATGCTCAAAAGAGACTCACAACGATCATTTTCTCCTTCCCTTGCACCACTCATTCTCCCTTCTTCAGTCCTAAAAATGATTATTTCCTTTATCGGGTCTGGGTTTAATCGTGATCGCAAGTCGCATCCATGTGTGTATAAATGTTATGCCCCTCGGCTTCCGCCGATGCAATATTGCGATGCGATCTGATCGCAATCGCACATCGCCATACGAAAATGCCCAGAACTGCCATAAACCCAATCCGATGACTCCCGTCGCGGCTGATAAAACGACTCGCCCGATCACTCCTCCGCCGTCAGATTAGTTCTGCAAAGATCGAATAGCCTTCACTCAGTTCGCGCCCATAAAGCAATGGCACGTTAGCGCGTGATGGAGAGCGGTTTTTCTCTCTCCTTCGCCACTACGTGTCAATGAAATCGCACACCCTCACCATTTTACCACCTAATGCCCAAAGTCGGTGTGATTGAGACTGCTTACCGCTCAATCCTCTGTCCCCGCCAGATAACCACCGCGCACCTTCGTCGCCCGACCACCATTGGATCAGTTCCGCCAAGATCCAATGGCCCATGCTCGTTCTGCTCCTGCTTCTTCCGATAGTCCCTACCAAGTCATCTCTACCATCTATCCTCCCGATCTGATGGCTACCCCTTCTCCCTCATCTAGCTCGTCCATCTGCCACGCAGTCCACGTCCCTTGACCGTTCCGTGCACCTGAAGGACGAAAGTGGTCAGCTCACCAGTACCAGTTGCAATTGCTCCTCAACAACCGCATTCAATAAGCAGTATGATCGAGAAGGAAAAGGACAAAGCTCGAGTAGATAACCGTATTTAACAAGTTATGGAATACCATCCTATACGACACTCCACTTTCCGGAGAGGACAGCAGAGCACAGTAAAAGATCAGATTCATCCACTACAGCAAGCAACTGCACTCAGAAGCTCCATCAGGAAACTAAATGCGATTGGTGGTCAATTATGACCCCTCCATACTTCGAATGGCCGAGCGCCTTTGTAATGAACTCTATATATACCCAGAAACAAGATGCAATCAGGGTTGATGGTTGTTATTTTAATGTAAGGTTCAACTTCTGGAGACTGTAACTACTTTGATACTTGTAGCGTCTTGTCTTCATTTTCATCTAATACAAGCTTCTTTTGTTTTAATTGCTCACTGTCCATTCTTCTTCTGTTCCAAGCTATGTTTGATATGTTGCATTTCTGAACTCTTGATGTTTAGCATTAGAGTAGTTGTCATCCTACCTCTATGTTAAAATCAATCATGTATCAGTGAATGAGTTATTTAGGTTTCTCTTCCATTAATGCCAGAGTGGTGTCATCCTGTCTGTGCATTAGGGAATTAGATTTGCAGACTTCTTTACTGGTTGCAGCCAGCCATCAGAAGGTCTTGTGCATCCGCTGGTGTGGTCAGTATTCTCCATATTCACCCAATCCTTAAACCGTGAGTAATTGGTGGTCTAAAGCCTCGTAGTCTGGGGGTATTCACGCATATCTAGAGTCAAGCAAAGTAGAAGTGGTTATCTAGCTTGAACAAGCAGCATTCCTTCCATTCATCCATTTGCAACAATAAGTTGAATTTGTAATGTTCCCGAGCATCTCCAAGCTACAACCTAAGAGAGTTTCTTGGGGCGATAACATTAATTGGTGTTGTCGCCAGGGAGAGGAGATTGAAGCTCAGCTTCCCTGGGAAAACGACACAGTTCCAGCTTTGATGATAGACAAAGCTTGGACACATTTCTGGTTGTAATCATCTATCTGGCGACTCTACTGGAGGATCAACCTAGTGGCGACTCCACATTAAAGTTCTGGCTTAGTTTATGAGGCATACCCAGAGAAATCCTCGGAAATCACCAGCTGACCCAGTGCCTGACCTTGAGAAGTTTGTTAACCAGAAGAATTAAACATCATTGAAAGGAGCATCGGGATCAGGTAAGCCTAAAAAACCTTATGTATCTCTGCAAGAAGGGCCTATAGCTGAGAATATGCAGTTTGAAGATATAGAGCCTAGCATTGTTAGTGAATAAATACCCTCAAAGATTCATAAAGCTCCTTGTTCATTTAGTTCCCCTTTGGATCTTAGTCCAAAGAAGGCCTCTCATACAGTCCATCATATTCCTTTGTCTCTGTCATCTATTTCATTGCTTTCTACCATCCGATCTACCAGTATCTTTCCACCCATACCAGTCATGGCAGGCCAACAAGCACCCACGAAGATGGAAAGAATCATAGCTGCTAGGTATGGACCCCTAGTCTTGCGTGTCCCTTTGAATGCCATGCCTGCTGGAGAGTATCAGAAATATATGCCCAAGTTCACTGGTATAGAGGGAGTAATAGCAGAAGAACACCTTGAATCTTTTTATAGTTATGCTGATAACCTAGATATCAGTGAGGATGATGTGTGGATGAGAGTGTTTGTCCAGTGCCTTGATGGAGAGGCTAGAAAGTGGTTCAGAGAATTGACCCCTAGGTCAATAACAGACATTGAAGCATTAGATGATGTATTTTTTAAGCATTGGGGGGATAAAAAAGACTTGGTATATTACCATATAGAGTTTGGAAACCTCAAGAGGGAAAATGGGGAGTCATTGTCTGACTTTAATAAAAGATTCAATCGTATGTATAGTAAGATACCAGCTGAAGTGAAACCCACCCCTACCTCTGCTAAGCTCACTTATGCCAATGCCTTCGATTCTTATTTATGTTTACTATTGAGGGAGAGAAGATGTGCTTCTTTGGCTGACATGCAAGATGTAGCCCTGTTAGTAGAATCAACATCATGGCTGCAGAAAAGCTCGAAGGTAATGCTAATAGAAGAATATAGAGGGGTGAGCCCTCATCATCCTCAAATCCTAAGATCGATAAAATGGCTAGGATGATAGAGTCATTAGCCTCTGAAGTTTCCAAATTAAAGGTTGAGTAGTGTTCAGGGAAAGGACGTGCTCCTAATACCTTTGCTCTTCCAAATCCAAATCCATATAGAGGAGAAAATGAGCAGTTGTAGTTTTTGCAAAGAAACAAAGATGCAAATGAATACCAAAGGGTGAAAACCCTTTTTCAGAATATAGTCATGGAAGGAGAGCAATTTGAAGAAGATGATGAGATCCATGGTATGGAGGACAAGGGAAGTGCCCCCTTTTTAACCAAAGCTGCCTATGAGAAGTCATCATTCAAAGGCTAGATCAACCAAGAGTGGGATAGAGAAGTTGCTCTGCAAACTAAAGATCAACAGAGATATAATCCAAGATCTTTGATGAATAATGTCCAAGTAGCTCATGCTCGTAATTTTGTTGTCCCTGCAGAACAACAAGCTTATAAGCAAAAGCAGCCAGCAGCAGATCCCAACATCCTCAAAGTTCCAACCATAGAGGTAAGAGGCCTTGAAGGTTCTCCTTCTTCTTTCAATTTTCAATCAGAAATTCAGAAGCCAAGAATACCCATGCCTCTGATTGAACCGATGAAGAATGAGTACTTCAAGAAATCTATCCTTGAAGATCCTGAGCCTAAAGCCAGCCAAGCTTCCAATGACTATGCAAATCTACAAAGTGACCAACCCATTGTTATCCTTAGCCCAGTGGTAAAAATTTGTGAAGTCAGCTCCCCATCATCTTATGTTTCTCTATCTATTCAAGGGACAATCCCCCATAATTTCCCCCTAGGCACTGGAGCCAGCCATAATTCAATGCCGAAGGCTGACATGGATAATCTCAGTCTTGATATTACAAAGTCTGCACAGTTGGCCTCCACACAGCTTGAAAAGGCAGTTTGCTAGATCACAGAGGAAGAAGGCTCACAGGTTTGGGACACCTTCTTCGATGGGGCTGGTTCTAAGCAAGCTATAGGAGCAAGTGAAGTCTTTGTGCCCCACACACAAGAATACGTCGATTCACCATTTATATTAATTGTTTAGGCCACAAATGACACAACCAAGTACACAGCAACCCTTGTTATTCAGCAAGTGTACAAAAGCTTCCACGAAAAACATCCAAGGGTGAGAGCATACAGAGAGGGGGTGAAATATAAACCATCTCTACCTGATAAGGTCAAATGCCCTAAACTTTTTGAGGTAGGTGATCAAATTAACCCGCTTTTGCAAGTCTTTGATGAATTGGCTGACATACACATTAGTCAAGAGAAGGAAACCTTTTATAGAAAGGTAAAAAGGGTACAATTTTCAAGTTGGGCACTTGGTTCTCAAATGGGATGCACTAAAGGAGAAGAAAGGAAATCATGGGAAATTCGATGCTCTGTGGACTGCACCTTTTGTCATTTCTCATATCCAAGGGAACAATACTTTCATACTACAAAGTATGGAAGGAGAGACAGTTTTTGATGGCCCAGTTAATGGCTAATTTTTGAAAATTTATGTTATTTAAGGTCTTCACGCCTTAAAGTTGTAAATATGTTGTTTTATCAGTTTTTAGTGTAGGCTCAATTAGATTCCATGCCCAATGGAACACTAGGAAATTTTTCTAATTTGGTTTTCATAGGAAAGGCAATGATCTGCAGTTCTTGAGACCTCACAGGGAGGATCTCATCCCCAAAAGGAGTCAGTGTTAGCCTTGCTACATTCCTTTGATTTCTAAAGGTTGGAATCAACTTGGTCCTTGGTCATGCTCAAAAGAGACTCACAACGGTCATTTTCTCCTTCCCTTGCACCGCTCATTCTCCCTTCATCAGTCCTAAAAATGATTATTTCCTTTATCGGGTCTGGGTTTAATCGCAATCGCAAGTCGCATCCATGTGTGTATAAAGGTTGCGCCCCTCAGCTTCTACCGATGCGATATTGCGATGCGATCTGATCACAATCGCACATCGCCATACAAAAATGCCCAGAACTGCCATAAAACTGATCCGAAGACTCCCATCGCACCAGATCACTCCTCTGCCATCCAATTAGTTCCACCAAGATTGAACGGCCTTCACTCAATTTGCGCCCACAAAGCAATGGCACGTTAGCGTGCAATGGAGAGCGGTTTTTCTCTCTCATCCGTCGCTACGTGTCACGCGCTGAATGAAATCGCACACCCTCACCCTTTTATCGCCTAATGCCCAAAGGCGGTGCGATTGAGACCACTTACTGCTTAATCCTTTGTCCCCGCCCGATAACCGTCGCGCACCTTCGTCGCCCGACCAATGTTGGATTAGTTCCGCCAAGATCCAACGGCCCACGCTCGTTCCGCTCCTGCTTCTTCCGATAGTCCCCGCCAAGTCATCTCTACCGTCTATCCTCCCGATCCAATGATCGCCCCTTCCCCCTCATCCAGCTCATCCATCCGCCACGCAGTCCACGTCCCTTGACCATTCTGTGCACCTGAAGGACGAAAGTGATGGGCTCACCAGTACCAGTTGCAATTGCTCCTCAACAATCGCATTCAACAAGCAGTATGGCTGAGAAGGAAAATGACAGAGCTCGAGTAGATAACCGCATTTAACAAGTTATGGAATACCATCTTATATGACACTCCACCTACCCAAGAGGATAGCAGAGCATAGGAAAAGATCAAATTCATCCACTACAACAAGCAACCACACTCAGAAGCTCCATCAAACTAAATGCAGTTGGTGGTAAATTATGACCCCTCCATACTTAGAATGGTTGAGAGCCTTTGTAATGAAACTCGATATATACCCAAGAACAAGATGTAATCAGGGTTGATGGTTGTTATTTTGGTGTAAGGTTCAACTTCTGGAGACTGTAACTACTTTGATACTTGCAGCGTCTCGTCTTCATTTTCAGCTAATACAAGCTTCTTTTGTTGTTAATTACTCACTATCCATTCTTCTTATGTTCCAAGTTGTGCTTGATATGCTGCATTTCTGAACTCTTGATGTTTAGCATTAGAGTAGTTGTCATCCTACCTCTGTGTTAAAATCAATCATGTATCAGTGAATGAGTTATTCAGGTTTCTCTCCCATTAGTGCCAGAGAGGTGTCATCCTGTCTATGCATTAGGGAATTAGATTTGCAGACTTCTTTACTGGTTGCAACCAGCCATCACAAGGTCTTGTGCATCCGCTGGTGTGGTCAGTATTCTCCATATTCACCCAATCCTTAAACTATGAGTAATTAGTGGTCTAAAGCCTTGTAGTCTGGGGGTGTTCACGCATGTCTGGAGTCAAGCAAAGTAGAAGTGGTTATCTGGATTGAACAAGCATCATTCCTTCCATTCATCCATTTGCAACAATAAGTTGAATTTGCAATTTCCCGAGCATCTCCGAGCTACAACCTAGGAGAGTTTCTTGGGGCGATAACAAGTGGCAGTCCCCAAATGATTATGAAAGATATCCTTTATGCACCCCTACTCATCTCTTATGACACCGCCAAATCCAAACATCCATGGGTTGCCCTCAGAGGCCCCATCTATATTGATTTTCCAAAAACCATGAGGAGGAGGTTGTCATATATCTTTACCAGTAGTTGTTTCTCTCACACCCTGGACAGCACCTTAGGGAACCAGAGAATGGAGACCCAACTATAGCATTATGCGAGCAACCTGGGGCGAAGGAGGGTCCTTAGGAATTTTCCACATAAGGGCTCCTACTGTATCTTTGAGCTGTCGTAAAATTTGGACAATGATGTTCTGGGTCGAGCCTATTTTGTTCTTGAAAATCCTGCCATTGCGTTCTTTCCAGACATCCCAGATAATAAAACCTGGAGCCAAAGTCCAAGCCTTGTTAATGATTTCATTACCTGAGAAGTCTTTCCTCCAATTCTTCAAAGTGTTGGTCATGCTGAGTCTATCCTTGTCAGTTTGCCTGAAGATTGAGACCACCCAATCCAACAAGGTAGAGGTGAAGGGGCAAAGGTTTAGTAAATGTTCCATCGTCTCCTCCTATAAGCCACATAGATGGCATTTGGATGGGCCAACAAATCCCCTTTTCAAAATATTATCCCATGTGAGAATTTTCTTTTGGTGAACCAACCACATAAACAACTTGATTTTCATCCATTGCGAGTTTTGCCAAAGGTCATTCCAAACCTGATCAGGGTTTGGATAATCTAAACCTAGGGACATGCATTTAGCTTCTTTTAGGTTGAAGGTGCGTTCAGTGTTTCGACCCCATCTCAGTTGGTCATACGAGGATGACACCAAAATCTTCCTCTGGTCCAAGTCAAGAGCAAGAGAATCCTCTTGGGCCTTCAAAGGATTCTCTTCACTATAACCAAGGTCCTTCCACATTCTCCATTTACCATTGTTCCTTAACTGATTCCAAAAGTCACTTACCATAAGTAAACCTTTGTTGTCAGTGTCATTTTTGAGAGCGGTTAGTCCTTCCCTAAACAGATTTGGTTCCTGCTGCCAGTTATCCTCCCAAAACTGTGCAAGGTTCCCATCTCGAATCTCCCAAAAAGTATGTTTCTGGACAATGGTTCTATTCTCCCAAGCAAGGTTCCAAATGTGGGAGCCCTTGATGAGCCCTGAAATTTAGATATGATCCCTCTCTTGCCAATTATTTGCATATTTATGCTTCCAAAGCTTGGCCCAAGGGGTGGCCGATTCCTTGAGCCACCTCCACCAAATTTTGGCTCCTGAAACTCTGCTGAGGATTTCAGGGTCATGAAGCCCCAAACCACCATGGGCCTTAGGTTTGTAGAGCTTGTCCCAAGCTACCAAAGCCCACTTATTTTTCTCTTCCCCTTTTCCCAAAATAAAATCTCATTGAATACTCCTAATTTGTTGCATAACTCCTTTAGGAGCAAGAAGAGCTGAAAACATGAAAATGGGTACATCCTGCAAGACAGCCTTAGTTAGCACAAGATGCCCCGCCAAATTCAAAGACCTGCAGGTCCATTTCCTGACTTTGTCCTGAAGTTTATTAGTTACCAGCTCCCACACTCCCTTTCTCATAGGTTTGCCAGTAAGCGACTTCAAGGTACTTGGAAGGTAACTGATCCCTTTGAAACCCAAGAATTCTAGTGAGGTTCCTCTGAATAGCAATGTCTGTGTTAAAAAAGAACACCTTTGATTTGTCAAGGCTTACCTCTATACCAGCAGCCAGTGCAAAGTTGTTCAATATTTTTTTGAAAGCTCTGGCTTCCTTGACCGTAGGAATGCCCTGCAGCATTGTGTCATCAACAAATTGTTGATGAGTAGAAGCAACACCATCCTGAGTAAGTTGAAAACCCTGGATTCTTCCTTCAGAATTTGCCATTTTGATCGCTCTGCCTAGCCCTTCCATCATGAGAACAAAGAGGAAGGGGGAGAGTGGATCCCCTTGTCTGAGACCCTTAGAAGGCATAAAGGTTCTAGAGGGAGAGTCGTTAGGCAGAATGGAGAAGTTGGCCGTGGACACAAAGGCCATGACCCATCTTATCCAGTTGTGGTCAAAGCCACAAGCTCTTAGCACTGCCCTAATGTAAGACTACCTTAGCTTATCATATGCTTTCGCTAGGTCAAGTTGCATGATCATACCAGCATGCTTATTGCTCTTAAGAGAGTGTACCACCTCGTGAGCTTGTATGATGTTGTTGAGAATCTGTCTTCCTTCCACTTATCTAATTTTCTCCTATGAGACGAGAGCAGGAAGAAGAGGCTTGAGTTTGTTAGCAATCACTTTGGAAATAATTTTGTACACCACATTACATAAGACTATGGGTCTGAATCTGTTCGGTGTCATATCTTTTTCCTACTTTGGAATCAAAGCTATGAAAGAGGCATTAAGAGCTTTCAAAATAGTTTTGTATCTTCTAGAGTCTTCCACAACATCAAGAATATCTTGTTTGGCTGTTTTCCAGCAAGCTTTGAAGAAGTCCACATTGAAGACATCAGGGCCAGGAGCTTTCCCATTTTGCAATTGATAACTTCACTAACCTCCTCTTCAGACACTTGCATGTTAAGACTGTGTGTTAGGCCCCTATACTACTAGTGTAACCCCTTATTGTTATTAGTGAAACCCCCTTATTATATTGTTGTACCCATGTAGTACCCATATTGTTACTATTGTGCCCCATGGAAGCCCACTATTGTTATTATTGTGCCCTTACATTATTATTGTTATGTCGGCTCTGATTATATTATGACCCCTTAGACTCCTAT